>JAMKCH010009426.1:0-44012 GCA_023653785.1 Ophioderma brevispina | reverse complement strand
TCAATGATCTGGGTTATGGTAACATGCCCGCCAATTGCTTTTAATTGAAGATTTTCTTGTTTTTTTTTTTTTCTGAGGTATCATCACATGTCTAAGGCTGACATCAGAGCTCCTTGAGACATTGGATTGGTGGAGACCCCTCTCATACAGACCTGTCAGTGAGATCCATGTCTCAACTTAACCCCTCTGCAGCAACACGGTAATTGTTTTTTGGAAAATTATTTTCAAAAGAGGTACATGTTTAATGAAACTATATATCTAAATATTAAGGTTTACAACTAACTATTTTTCGTTTGAAGTAAATTTGCATTGTTGTTGAAGACATAATATCCACTGGAGTTTTTTCCGCAGGAATAGCCTCATCACAGATCTAGGATCTGGTTACATCCATGTGATTAATGACAACCTTGAGCCAGACATCCATGAGTAAATCGAACCCTTGTCCATGCATTGGACACATCTGTTTCAAACCACAAATGAGTGTGTTAACCAGAATACCATTCATGAACAAAACTTAACTTTACTGTAGCTAATGAGTGTTGTAGCTTTTTGCCATTAGCAGAGGGTTAGGGATGGAACCCTACTGATTTTTTGCTTTTGACAGATCAATTATCCCATAAAACATGTGAAAAAATATGTTTGTATATGAACGTGCATTTGTAGTTTGCTAAAATAGTGCACATTTAACAATATTAGTTCCTTTAAGTTGAGCATGTTGCACATGAATTTTCAATCATATTCTTCAAAGCATATACATACTTTCTCCTACCACTTCAACTACCTTTCCATGCGGTATTGCCATGGAAGCACTCCTACTAATTCCCGACAGCGCATACTCACTAGTGTGCGAGTAAGTAACCGTGTGTAATTGGTTGGTAGGCAGGGAGAACGCTGTAATGCGTGTATTTTGACACAGAGCGTGTTGTTGGCTTCCAAGATGCAGCCACCTGGGTTACCACAGCTTTACAATTGGACACCTACGCTGTTCATGGTATATGTACTATTGCCAGCCTCCACTGACCTACGTCAAACAGCCACTCTGCAGTTTGAAATATTTACTGTGTTGTTCCCAAACTATTTTTCTTTTCAGGTCAGTTTAGCATAGGATCTTATGTCTTTCGCCCAGTATCCGGTAACACGCAAAGTTTCTGTTGCAGTAAACTGCATTGCATCATTAATACCCTTGTTATACCTAGCAATGATATAGATTATTTAACCTCATGAATATTCATGAATTCATGCCTATTTTCATTTGCCACTGCTATTACAAGTGCTACTTCCCTAGAAATGTTCAACATTTCCCTATAACCTTCGGGTCCAGGGGGATGGGGCCGAGCAACTAGGGTATAAGGGCATAACAGTGTCACTTGTCAAAGGGTCCAATCCTGATTTGAAGGCAGAAGTATTTCATTTGGAGTGGTTTTGTGGCAATATTTCTGTTTGGAGGTGAAAATTTCCCTTATGAAAGTCTCCTTCATTTTCTGTCTTTGCACATTCATTTGGATTGTAAATTACCTCCTCTCAAGACACGTTGCATTAAAATTTTCTGGACTATCTTATTGTCAGACTAAAAAATGTTTCCACCTTAACAGTTCTTACGGTTGAAGCTGCCTTCTTTGAGAGTCCGTACCTATCCGAGTGACGCGCGCTCCGTGTGACAATTCGTTATATCACGTGTCATATGAGATACCCGTTGCACCGCATGAATGCAGAAACAAAACAAGAGCCGAGTTTAGTGGTGATCGAAGACAACCTTCACCATATTAACACAAGCAGTGCAAGTGACGGACACGGCCCCATCCAGGTCTGTGTGAATATCAGCAGTAGTTGGTGCTAAACTTTCAAAATTGGAACATTCATTAAGTTATACAGGCTAAATTTAACTACATCTGAAGAGCAAATATTGTCCATATTTGAATAGAACAAGTAAGTTCACAGAATTAGACTGGAACAATTTTTTGGGAGTGATATTTTGTAGGTTCTTTATGACAATGGGATTTTTTCATATTTTTTTTCCAAAGGGGTGGGAAATAATACTGCCGGATCCTTGTAGATTTTCACTGAAACCTTTTTATGTGCTAGTAAATTGCTACAAAGCTAGCCAGTGGAAACAATGAAAAATCTACCGTGAAAATATTTTGCTTTACCCACATAAAGTAAGTTATGATAATTCGATGGGCTCAACCCCATTGTGTATGTAAACCAATTACTCCCACATAATTTAATTATGCAGGCAATCCTTTCATACAATATTTGGTGGTGATGTATAAACCACAAGCTATACCCCTATAAAATCAGCATGTGTGGGAAAATTATGTAACAATACAATGTATATCCAAGGTTTTGGTTCGTCCTTTCTTCTCAATCAGTTGGTCATGGGTAGGGGGCAGTCTAAGGGGGTGGTGGGGGCAGCACCTCCCTAAAGTTCAAAACTCATGAAAAGAGTGGTTTCCGCAATAAATTGCATCAAAGTAATCTATGCGAAACTGGGTTGTTGTCATTGTCCCTGCATTCGTGTGTGGCGTAAATTAAACTTCCCACATAGCCAACAGATCTACTGCATGGTCCACATGCTGCATCAGTTTTTCAAGCAACTTTTTTTTTTTGGTGGGGGGGGGACTTTCTTATATTGTGAAATTCAGCAATTCTTGGTCCCTCATACCATGGCCCAAACATTGATCATTCAATAAAGACTTCTGGCATGCCGTTAAGCATCCATCGAGAAGGGGGTACATACCCCGGCTCTTACTACTGATTCCCAACAGCCCTATAACAGAATTCTATCTGTAAGAAATGCAGGGGAATGAAAAATGTCCAGTTAAATCAAAACTTGTACTTCTCAGCCCATGGTGTATCAAGCCAAGGTGGACATATAACTGAGATCTATTATATTATTTTCATGAAATTTACACACTTGCTGCAGTGTTTACGTTGCAATACAGACAGTCGGAGTAGAGAACATTTTAGGCAATATTTCAAAAAACCTCCGCCTGTTCTTGGGGAATCCCCGGCTTCTTTTCACACAGCGTGTGATGCAATTGGCAGTGGGTCCAACTCCCCTCTCAATAGCTCAGCCGTAAACTGCCACGCCCTAACACACTTCAAATTCCAGGCGTTGTTGCAATAGTAAGCCCGCCGTAGAAGAGTGAAACAGCGTTTGGTTTGAATGAGAAATTGGCACTCTTCATTGCAGTGTATTAATCACGATATTTAAGCTCCTGTGTGGGACGTGGAAATGTTCACAGTGTTTGGAATCAGAGCTTGTCACCCCAAATGCTGAATTACTTCCCAAGTTTCACTTCAAATGTATTTGTTCATTGATAGAGGCATAATTACAATTTGTGTCGCAACTTGCAACTAAACAGTACACCAACCAGGTAGACAAGCAAAGGCAACACAAATCCGATCTTTAATTCTCATATTTAAAGGGGGATGGCCCGATTTTAAGAATATGAAGGGGTTTACTCTTGATGATTGGTCGTCACTCAAAACACCATCTGTAATTTTCGCGCCGATAGTTTTCAATCCGTTTTGATGGAGAGCCTAAAGAGCTAATAGAGTACTACTGTGTAAAATTAATATTTGGTCGACCAAAGGGGGTACCTTTTCGCTCATACGTCCAATCAAATAGCTTTTAGCCATAAGAGTTCACAGGGTAATGAGAAAAATAGTAGTTTTCTTTCTTCTGATACCCAAATGTTTGACCACTTCCGGTGAAATCTGGCTTCTAGAGAACGAGGCTATTAGCGATCGGGGCATGGACCATTAATGTTTGATTGTTTTAAGTTTTACCAAATGTTTTCCATTTTAGATTTTAATAATATAACAGAGCACAACATTATTCCCCCCCTTGTGGGGGGGCAAACTGGACCCAACCACGATAGCTGCAGCTGATGCACGGTGAACTGTTTATACTTGTGTGCCTTGCACTTATGATATTGGATGCTGGAGGTGATTACAGAAAATATCGCCCAGCCTAGATCAATCTTGGGCGACGCGAACCTGAGCCTGCTACTTCATGACGAGGGCGATATTTTCCTTAATCAACCAAAAAAAGTTATCCCATATTATTATGCAAGAAAAAAGCTGATTGACAAAAATAATTGAAAGGGCTTCAAAAACTAATAAAATGAAAGTATTGATTTTTCAGGCAAGTTTTTTTCCTTTTCTTCGTTTTTTTTTAAAATTCATGCAAAACACAAAGTTTACCTACGGAGTTTCATGACCGAAGGTCCAATTTGCGGATTTGTTATGTTTTGGGCATTAATTCCAGAACCATAATAATTTTTGTTTATGTGCATTGTTGAAGCGGTGCTGAGTGCCTCCACATGGATGAGTTAAGGCATCAGTAATGGGATTTAGGAATTCCTATGGGCGCAAAAGTTGTGCCATGGCTCGCCACAGCAGTGGCGTCCTGTGCCTCCACAAAAAGTCAGGCCGGCACCCTGTGCTCCCTATGCTCTGGACAAATTTGGGGGGGGGGGGGGTTACCAGGGGACCTGGGGCCACCCCCCCCGCATATAATATATACACCGTATGTTCATGTTTGTAATACTAACCCTGCCCACTACAATAGACAGATTTTAACTGTTGAGGCAAAAAAAAAATATCTAAAGTAATGCAAAGTAACCCACCTGGTGTTGAGAAAGCAACATAATCTGAATTGCAAATGATATTTTGTGAAACACTGTTAGTGCTAAAACAAACATGAGTGCTAAGATTTTGAAACCCGTGGTGGGAATAGAGTGTGATCAAAAAGAATATGTATATTCTATATTAGGAATACGGATTACCCAGGCCGACAATTTTTAACAAATCGAAACGGCATCACACCAGCATTTAACCGGTGGAGCTTCAAATCATTTACAAACAGGGGGGACAAACAATTGCAACATAATGTGAAACATGGAAAAAAAAAAAAAAAAGGAGGAAAAAAAAACCTGTGACAGAGATTGATTACATAAATGGCCCCGAACAAGATAATCAAATGATAGAATTACACATTCTTATCAGCACTTAAACTCTGCATTGGGCTGAACTTCACCAGTGTTACCTACTTAGGTCATTAAAAAGCACACCACATTATGCGTATAACACTTGTAATCGCCGGTTTTTAAATCAGAAGGGCTATCCCAAGGTTTTTTGCATAATGAGAATATATCCACTATCGCACACCCCTGAGCGAGATAAGCTGAAAACATGGCTACTGTAATAACATAATCACATGATTTAATGTTTCCTCTCCATGCATGCAGGACAGAAATTTAGCCTGCTTTCCTATAGGTTGTAATTAGAAAAGTTCAAACAAATTTGTGTTTTTTTTCTACTTTTTTATGGTTTCTACACAAATCAGTTGCACATTTAGAGAATTTGTATCCTCTTCATGTCCCTCGTAAAAGGTTCTGGGATTTCCCTCAGCCGAGTTCCTTATCTGATCGAGCGTAATTTCAAAATTACACTAACCACAAAAAGTACACTTAATATGAATTGATGACATTAATCTTAATCTGTTTGTTTGTGCATCTGTGACCTGGAATTGTTACACATACATTGTAAACAAATCAGTTCATTAACTACCTGTACTAGGAAATCAGGATATGGGGTTGGTCAATTGATGTACCATCATATTGGTATGATCATCTGCAACAACTGTTGGAATACAACTGAGGATTTAGGAATGTTCTTTCTGTCTGCATTCTTTTTCGAATGTCAAATATTCCGCAGACATTAGCATTTTATTCAACACAAACAAAAAAATTCAGAAGTCGTCTATCCATACGCCATCACAAACAACAGAAGTGAAATCTGTGTTTTTTTTCAACAACTGCCGTTTTAATTTTAATTTTTAATCATGAAATTGTACAATCTGCTTCAATATCACCTACACGCAAATCTTAAAATATTTGATGCTTTTGTATCTCATGTTATCCTCTGAGATTGCTTCAAGCACCTCGGTCCTTGTCTGTGCCGATTATATTTCTATTTCATATAGTACATGGTTGACTTTGTAACTCAAAACTCTATGGCAATTTTTCCAAAGAGCAATGGTGTTTTCACTGTACACCAAAAATGATACAAAGAGCTTTTCAGGTCTTGTCATTTTTAAGACCCACAGCACAGGCATTTCGCCCCTGAATGGTATTTACCCATTGGATCCGTGCAGATCTATTACCAGTCCTCGGCAAAGGAGAAGTGTAGATAACTAATACATAGGATGTAATTACACTGCTTTTATGGTTTGGCTTCCAGTTATAGCCATCCCGCAATGTGAAAGGTAGGATCGATTGACCTGTTTGGAAAATTAAAATAAGCTAACAGCATAATGAAGCACACTACTTTCATCAACCACTAAACAAATGTTTATTGTCATCCAAATTGGTAATTCGTCGTCTCATAACTTATTAAGTAAAAAGACTAGGAAATGGCTATAGTTACTACCCTCGATCGATCACTCGATGTAACATTTGATTGAGCCTGCTCAGATTTTATCTCAGTTATGTTACAATTCGAAAATGTAGTTATTCTGTGCTGGCGTTCCAGCAAAACAAGTCTAACTGTCGATCCACATCAAAGTCTGTTTTTTTTTTAACCAATAATGTTTACGAGGCAGTCCCCGGTTTCCATGACACCTGGCGCTTTTAAGCACTACTTGTTTTCGTCCTAATACCCGACCTGTGGGGTGCGTATCTGCTAACCAACATCGAACTGATCTGTGCACACAATCGATACACCCCCTCTAAGTTTAGTGGACCATAAGACACTTGGCTCTGAGAAAACGGCAGACAGACGACAGGACAGACAGATACCATGCCTATTATAATACAGATCTGTATAAACCGTTGATCCATGTGACCTTAGGTTGTAAAGTTAATAAAGAAAATCTGATTTACAAGCAGATAATGTCCCCAACGACATGTAAGGATCTATAGTATAACCCATGAGAGAATGCAAAACCCAGTTTATTTCATCTATACTTCAAAATGACAAAATGCCCCTTAAAAAAATTTAAAAAAATTAAAAAAATTTAGTTTAATTTAGTATTGAACAATTCATGAGTAGTCAATAATTTACTATTAGTTATCTCCATTTAGCTATTTCACTTTAGGTGTGTACCTATTTCTATGTACCATTAAGGTTAATATAGTCGATGGAAGATGAATATAACTAAAGTTATAACTCTCTGTTCATGACCACATAGTCAAATCCCTACTTATGAATTATGCCAGCTAATAAGAGTGCAAAATCAATCCTTTGATTATTAACTAAATGTCGATGCCATCCCTAGGCATCCTATGAATGTTATCCTCTTTTGCAACAATGTACATATGTTAGACACTATTGTCCATTGTGTGAAAGCACTATATCCATTTAGTTTGACATAAATGAAAATCAAGATAACTTCCCTATTATTCTAACCACAAATCCATGTACCCAACACAAACACCCCCAAGGCCTTAATGAAGGTCAGAGGGCATATTACTCAAAATAAACCGCTTGTTATTAATGGGACTATTTTTGAACTCTGGGTGTTTTTTGTATGTCCAGGGTAAGTGATAAAACGGATAATTTATCAAATCTTATCGTCATTTAGCTTTTCAAGAATCGTACAACGTTCATGCAGTGCAATAATTGTGATTAATGCCACATACCTAAGGAAATGTCCTCTGGTAACTTGTACGTCCTGTGTGAGTGTGACGCATACAAGTAGGGTGAATTGAAGGAGGAGCAAGTGATGGCGGAAAAAAACTAATGTAGGCGACGATAAAAAACAAAAAAAAACACCGTTTTGGCGGGGTCAAAACTTTTAAGTGTGGTCGTCGAGGGGCATTTTTTTGCCTCTGAAGGTTTAAATTGGCCTAAAATGGACCCCAAATGAAAAATCTTGAGAAAAGTGAACCATTTTTAACAAACTTTTTTGTTTTTTTAACTTTTCTTTTTTTTTGGGAAAGGTAAATTTTGCCAACAAATGTACGTTTTACATGATTCGGGCAAAACTAAAAAAAAACTTCAAACACCGCAAACTCTGGGTCGGTCGGCCGGCAAAACATGTTTTTTTAGTCACCTAGCCCAAACATGTTTATTAATACTACATGCAAATTGGCATGATGAAAGCCAAGTTTCAAAGCTCCATGTAGAAAAAGGATTGGGACGCCTTCTGATGTATACCTTTTTGATATAGTAAACTAAATACATTAAAATGTACCAGATGTAATTGTAAAGGAACTTGCTCTAAAAGCTGTGGAGGATGGCTCGGTTATGCAGTTAAGTTCGTAGTGTAATTGAGCATCATTAATATGAATATTGGTTTTTACGTATGTGCGTTAGATTTTTGTACTACTGTATGACTTTTTGTATTATGTTTGACCCCCTGGGCACCCCTGAAAAACAGTGTTAGCACTGAAGGGGTTTCCCATCACCAAGAAGAACTATAAATATAAAATAAATAAGTTCACTTTTTTGAGGGATTTTGCACTCTTTTTAGAGGTTTTAAAGGGAATATTTGTGGCATAGGGCAGTGTACACATTTTTATGATGGTTACACGTTCACACCAAATCTAACCCTAATTCTACCAAAAAATTGGACTGCTAAATAAATAAAACTTCTCAAGCCAAAATTCCTAATCATACTTAGTTGAGGTTCATACAATGCATCCAGCTGGGAACAACGATTTACTCCTTTTTCAATATTTCATGACGCTTTACTCACGTTGACAATAGATCCTAGTAACGCGCATGGAACATACCAACAGACAACCAAACATTGCGTTAACACATCGAGCTTTATTCCACCTAACGTGCAACCGCATTTTTTAAAGTGGGGAGTTGAATGATGTATGTAGCAAGGATACGCTATTTGTGATTGTCATCATAGTATATCCCTACTTGAACAGACAACATGGATCATTGCGGTATTTGTACATTATGTCTAAATAAATCGCTTTCCATTTGACAAAACTAAAAAGGTCTTAACAACAGAAACCGACCAAATATCAGTCAATTTTTCCCAAAAGTTAAAATGCACATTTTGTCTCTACAAATGACTTGTGTTTGGTCATATAACACCTCATATTGCTGTTCTTTGTGGAAAAACAGACCTAAAGCATTTGTAAATGGTCTTGAGAACATGCCATTTACAACTGTTTTTTTTACTATATAAGTCGGATCCTACTTTATTTGTAAACAATGCAAAATCAATCTTTCTTGACAACACCGTCCCGGCATGTTAAGCGTAACCACTTGCTGGAGCTTTATAACAGTGCAAAAAATTTACTTGATGAAAAATTAGGGGGGAGGGTCAATTGTTTATTTGGGAAGAAAGGACGGAGCCCAGCAATATTATTCTGAATCTCATGCCATTCTCATTCAATCTTGCTTTGAAAACTTTTGATATTTTGAGATTTTTTCCCCCAATTCAAACAGTACTTACAAGTGTTTGAATTGATAAAGCATTTCAATCTTTATCTGATTACGATAAACCTTGAAAAATGACCAACAAATGCATAATTTTATGAAACCTTGCAACAATAAGTTTTATTATAATGACATCAATAATAGCCACAAAATATTCCCTTAGCTTGAATCCACCTACCCATGCTATACTGCCATCATGCCATTGATACAACCATAACATAATTAACACATCTTTTTACTCAATAGAGATAATGCTTATCGCCATCCGCAACCAGTGTCCTCCCCTCGCATAGCCAGCTTCATAGAATAATCCATTACTCTGTCCTGCCAGTCTCTTAGTCACAGTTAACAAAAATAATAGTCCTATCGCTCCCGGCACTGCATTCCGGTAACTTCCCAGTTTGTGTGTGTACCTACACTATTCCTGTGACAACCCCTTGGCCAGAGTTAGAATGTCCCTAAAATTAAATGCTGGGACAACCACACAACACCATCCTTTGACAAGTTCAGTGTTTGTGAATTTGAGTCAACCCTCTACAGGTAAGCTTGGATCATAAGCATCATTATATGCAATAGGGGTCCCCTCTCTAGGGAGCCAATTGGATAAAGAAGCCTGCTGGTTTGGCTTTTGTTATCTAAGGAGTTGTGTGTGTGGTGCTTCTCCATACATTAATCTAACAGATTAAGGGAGGCCCTTAACCATATTGATGAAGGTTATGCTGGGTACGGGATTCTTCAGTATACAGGACTTTGGGATTATAGTTGGGATTTGATTCAGTTGCTGTTTTCTTATTTTTCCGCTGGTGCTGGTGAAAAATCAATACTTCAGTGGAGATGCATATAGTACCATATCCTTGGTATTGTAAATCAGTGAGGTTGTGTTGTTTATTTGCATTTACTAGAGCGATAGATATACTAACATGTCTCCTTGATTGTAATCCCAACAAAATACATTCCAATCTATAACATCAAAGGGTATAGTAAAAGCTGGTAAAAGGACACTTGTGATTTCACAAATTGTGAATATTTCATGAAGTACTTGATCTGAACAGAAAATGCACGTTGTAGGAATGCCACCAGAAGTTGATACTCATAGTATAGGATTTTGCTAATGCTTCACAAATTTTGGACCTGGTGAGTTAACAAATATTGTTGTTCTCACCAGGGCCTACAAATATTATTAGCCTAGGTTCTATACTGGCTTTAAGAAATTTTTACCAAGCAGATACACAGAGATAATATTTGATAGAAATAAACAGTATTGACGCCACAAGTGAACGTAACCAGGCTCGCTTTAGAGGTTTTAATTGCACAAATGCAAATGTAACTTTGGCTCGGTGCATGCAAATTGTCCCTGGGCATGGAAAATTTTGTATTTTATCACCACCCATTTTGGAGGAAAAATCAGGGTTGGCAGTTAAAGAGTTTTATTTTATGAGGGGTTCTCGAGCCTGAACTGTACAGAATCTGACCAAAATTTTGGAAATAATCCCAAACGAGTTATAGATCCACCTAAACATTTACCCACTTTAGAAAAACAACCTCTTTTCTTGAAAATCATATGTTTTTTTAGAACACTAAGGTGAGTAGGAGCCAAAAAGTCAGAACCAGGTTTTAAAGTTAAACCTGGTCTACGTCAAAACTAGGTTTGTCCATATCAAATTGATAGTTACTTATAGTCAACATTTCTTCTAAGGAACTAGCAAATTTGTAAATATTTAAATTCACCGTTCAAAATAAAATCAAATACTTGCGTTAGTGTAAAGGAAAATGTTTTTCTGGGACAAAATTACACTTACAAACCAGGTCTAACTTTAGACCTCAATTTTTGTTGCATACGAACCAAATTGTAATTGAGGGTAGTACAGTCCTGTGTCATGTGTATACAGTCCATTTCAAGAGTGCCCCAGCTTACAGACCTAGGGCATATGGTTTCCAGATCACTGAGGGCCTATAGTTTCACAACCATGCCACTTATACAGTTAATATCCCCCTCACAGCAAATTCCACTCAATACGTATGGTAACCCAGAGCTTAGGCCACTATGTGTACTCTTAGCTCAACTCAAGGTACCACCCCTGGAATGCATTATGGTGCAGTACCTCCACTAATACTTGCGAAGTACACAAATCACTGTGTCGATAGCAAATCTATTTACTTAGAGTACCCATCATAATAGTGGTACTTACTGCAAGTTGCCTTCTAGGTGACTGACCGCACCCATGTAGCCACCATATGGAGTGCCTCGGCAGCTCTTCTCCATGGGATCACCTTAACACAGGTATCCCCTACGCTGCGCCTAGTAGACCATAGAGGCGCACAAACATTCCATTGTTTTTACGACTTTCTGATCATTTTTGAAGCTTATAACATCTATATATTTGGGTTGAGCCGTCCAGCAAAAACCCCTCTATATGACTTTTGTGTTGTACAACATGTCAATATGGTGGGACCAAAATGTTAAATAAGGGGAGAAATTACGAAAATATCATACAGAGCTCAAGGCTCATTTGCATGGAGTACCCATGCAGGTACACCAGCATGGGGTGACTAGTGTTAAGCTACTGTGTAAGGACTAGGTGGATGATACCCCCCACTTTTGCTGTTTTTGCGGCCGGCGATGTGCTACAACCCTGCGGTTGGGTACTCCGCGGCTACTTACAGGTACTTCAACGGTACTCCAATGAAGAAAATGGCTTTTTGATGTTAAACCGCTATGCACAAACCAAAATTCACTACAACTCACTGAGCTGAGGCTAGAAAAAGTCACTAATCCAAAAGAAGAGAAACGTCATCGTAAGAACACTATTGGCAAAGAAATCGCTCCCTTGTGGCTCGCCATCCCCTTCTCAGGAATGGTGCCTTGAAGGCCCAGTTTCGAACCTCCACTATTCCATCTTCTTTACTTCTATCCCCCCCTTTGCCTTTCCTTCTCTCGGAGATAGGCTAAAACAGAACAGTGTTTTTTAGAGTTAAACATGCGGGTTCTCACATTGATGCACTGTCAAGAATGTTCCCCTTGTGGTCCTCAATAAAATTTTCATAAAAACAAATTAGTTCTCTTTTCTACCCCTTAATGTTACCGATTAACACGTGCAATGAATTTACCCCACACCTCAAGATCATGGCTCTGTCAGGCACTTGTTTTTATGCTAGCAGAGCTAGCATGAACTTTAACAAGTCTTTTCTGCATCTCCTAGCCGCTCGACGAAAATTAACTAATTGTAAACATTTCTTCTGAGAAACAATGTATTTTTTGACCTAATGGCCATACAACATCAGTCTGCACCTTTGTAAACCATAGAGTAAACGCACTCAACAATCTCCAGGGGCCTTGAGCTCATATTAAACACACAGGAGCAGATCCTACATCGCATACACCTAGATCTTCGACATGTTTTTGTCACTGGACGCTGCTATAGCTTGACGCTAAAAATCCCATACGCTTGCTTAACAGCTGAGACAATAACCTTAGTTATTTGGTCTCGCTACTATTTTGTCCCAATCTATTCAAAAATAGTGAGAATTAACTAGTTCGGCCTAAAAAAAATTGTTTGATTGGCGTAACATAGAAAAAAATAGGGTAGTATGATCGATGTTTTTTTTTTTATGTTCACATACCATAAACAACAAAATATTGACAACATACAAAAACAAATGGCCACATCTTCACTTTTTCTGTTACACATCTTTTTATTTTTCAGTTTTGACATGTCCTCATACAAATCTCGATCTAAATGAAAATATTTGTTTACGTGTTTTTCATTTTTTTTTTTTTTTTTTTTTGCACACAAAAAATAAAATATTTAGGGTCGGCGGGAAAAAATGGGTCGGTCGGTGACGCCAATCAAACAATTTTTTTAGCCTTATGCATAAACACTTATATAGGGGGGTAATGCAATATACCCTGTGTAGAAATATAGTAGCACTCTTACTCCTACGCTAGCCTAAATTGTGTATAGGACCACATGGTTACATCAGATTTCATCTACCTGAAAAATACCTAATTTTTAATTCAACACGTGGCTACAAAAACTTCTCACATCGTCAAATTCATCATCATAATCAAATGAATTTTTTTGAGGAAATTACTGGAAGATATCTAATGAACAGTAATACAATTGCACTTTAGGATCACAAATTCATGATCCTTTAAGAATGCTAATGTGACACCAAATTCTTTTGTTTTTTCACTTTGAGCTCTTTGCAGTCCGTGAATTCATGTTTTCGTCAAATTCAAACCCAAGAACCTACCCCACAGTTCGAATATTTTCATACTCAGTTAAAATCCACACTCTTTATTACATTATTAAGACATGAACTTAAATTGCCAAAAATAATCTCATTTTACTACTCTAAGAGAGACTACAATACAAGGCAAATACTGCAGGTAAGGAGGAGGCGACTTTAACTTGGCTCGTTTGTGGATCTGGTTACAGTCAAGAACGCTTTGAATGGGCCTCTTGAAATAGTTTTTCACTAAGGCAAGTTTTGATAGAAAAGTCCTCTACAACAAACACTTGTCATTGCTAACCAACTTTTGTTTTAACTTCCCAGGTCCCTGCAAAGAAAGTAACAGTGCTAAGAACAAACTAACTTTTTGTCCTCTTATGTTGGGAAGGCCATGAATAAATAAACCTAAGGATTCAAATCCGAAAACTGATTTGAGACATTTTAATCTTTATTGTAAGCTATTGTATACCAATTAAGAAACTGAAAATAGTGTCAATGGAAGGTGTGTACATTGCCTTATAAAGAAACTTGTGGCTGAACACATCCTATACACAATGTTGGCTATCTGATGGTGTTCTTTTTGTTGTAAAGCTCTTGTTTTGAATGCCATTTCATCATCATAAATTGTAAACCTCCACGTGTGTGCATTTTGAGTTTAAGGGACACAAGGAGATTATCTGATGATATAAGTTTCTCTAACTTTACATTTGATTGGGCGTAGAACACCTAAAATGTTTCAAAGGTTATTAGAAGCTATTAGACATGCAAGTACAAAATCTGAGCCAGTGCCCTATAATACAGTAGGGAAACATGCATGACAGAAAAGCATCTTGAAATCATCTTTTTCTTACAAAAAGATGGCACTTTCAACTTATTCAGACATTCCAAATATGCAAAAAAAAAAGTTTTGAAAAAAAAAATTGTCTGGAAATGCCTTTGTGTCTCTTTAAGAAATTGTATTAATATTTACAAAACTTATCAAAGTAAACTAAAATGGGCTTTTTCACTCTATTTACACAGAATTCCAGGTGTCCTAAGTTTCAAAGTCAAATTCCAGGTGTTTTTTCAGACTTGATAAGTTTAGAATACAGTAATTAGGGGAAAAAAGTTAATTTTCCAGTTTTTGGAATAGCTCTCTTTTTCTTTTTTTTCAAATTATATGGGAACCTGAACTCTGATTTCTTAGCAACATAAATGTATTTACTTATTACAATGTAAGGAATTAGGCCAAATGTATTTGTTATTTTACTTATTTTGTGTGGTTCATATGCATGGCCTACTTTTAAATCTTGAATCCAACACCTGCAACAAAAATCTGCGATTACACTTTTAGCCAATTCTGTTTTGCAAAAATTACAAAATGCAACCTTTTCAGACATGATCCCTCTTTTCCAAAACATCCTCTCTCCAACCCTTTTGTACAGGGAAGAAAAGCAAGGTGTCAACTCTGGCTGTTGCACACAACAGTAACTAACAGTGTTCAAAACAGATGGATGGGTATTTGATTTGTGTAATAAGGGTTTGGTCAAGTGTAATTGATTTGTTAGTTCAGGGTTTCATGGACCCCGGGGCAAAGGAGTTCAATGTCATTATGGGCCAGTGGAGTAGCTCACTGCCAGCTTCCTGGGGTGTTTTGTGAAAGAACATCATCATCATGCTGGGTCTGGGCATGGTTGTAGTGAATGGGAGTCATTCACCAGGTAATAATTGCTTGGGTTTTATCTGTCAGCCATATTGGTTGGTGAAAGTGTGTGAGAAACAAAGTGTTGAAAACACATGAATCATAAGACCTTCAGAAGTTTAGGATACATGTAAATACTTCCAAGTCCAAGTACAGTAAATGTTTCCTAATTCTGGAAGAGTAACTATGGCATGTGGTGGTGTGTGTGGTGTGTGTGTTGGGGGGGGGTGTGTGTTGAGGGTGTGTGGTGTGTGTGTGTGTGTGTGTGTGTCTGTAATGTGTATGCATATGTGCAGTAACATGTGCAGATCTTTGAGCTGGGGGCCACACAAAATTTTCCCCTGAATGGACAGTAAATTAATGTTTAAGCAAATGCTGACCTACATGTTGGCTTTAATAATAACATGATTATTTGTCCGGGGGGGGTCTTAGATTTTGGTAGGGTACCAAAAACTACCCATGTACATTCCAAAAAAGAGGGACTAGCTGCACTGTGCGGGACTAGGAGTATCAAATTCACAACAATCAAGATTTAGTCCCACTAGGGGTATCAAATTCAGTTGTGATTGTGACTGGTTCATTGATACCAATAGGAAATTTAATCTAAACATATCAGCAAAATAACCCTGTCTATTTTTTCTTGCAGTAACATAAGTGTTATTTTTCTTGTATGTTGCATATTTTAAAGGTATATCATTTGTTCACATATTGAGAACAGGTCCCATAAGCCTATAATTTCACTGCAAATTGGTCCCATTAGGGACGTATTTTCACTGAAAACTAGTATAATTTCACCAAAAACTGGTCCTTTTAGGTGTATATTTTCACTGAAAATTGGTACTGTTAGAGGTCACCTTCAGAACCCCTGAAACGAGCATGGATACCCAAACAAAATCCAAAACCAAAATTCCCCCCCCCCCCCTTTGTGAATGGATCTTTTTTCCCCAACTGGCAAACCAGGGGGAACATGCCCCTGCCCCCCCACCCTGCCCCACCACCACTGCATGTGTATGTGTGTGTATATATATGTGTGTGTGTGCACACGCGCATGCGCACACATGTTGCAAGCCGAGCTATAGTATCTGCCATAATGTTACAAGCAGGCCATAATGTTACAAGCAGTTCATGGCGCTCAACCTCAAAATGCTGGCTGGAACAATTTGGGAATTTTGCTTACCCTGGATTGCTTTGGTACCCCACTGCCTTGAATTAACTGCCTATAGTACTTCTTTGGTAATTTGATTAATTTTCAGTACAACTTGAAATGGTTTCTTAGAAAGACAAGCTGAATCTCTACAAATTATTAACAATATGACACAGTACCCTGTCAGTGATCTAGCATGGTTTCAAAAGGAGTGCTCCAAGCAGACCAACTCTTGACAGCAACACAAAAAGCAGTCTACAGTGTTGGCAAATCGAACAACAAAAGCTAAAATTCACTTGCCTGACAAGTAATGGGTTTCCACAAAACCTATTTGTACTTTATATATTACTGGACACTGAATAGAATATTACAACCAAAATTTTATTTGTGACAAGTAAAAGTTTCAGTGCACCATATAGTATCTTCCAGTAACAATACTCTACAATGGCTTAACTATGACATTTTAGTATGATGGTTGCTGGGTCATTTGACTTCACAATATCAAAAAGGTCTACACCAGAGCTGTGCTGATCTTTGTTAGTCCCATAACCATTTTTGGGGGGTGCAGATTTTATGAGAAATGGCCTATTTTCACCCAAGCAGCATTGATTCTTCCCATCTTCTCTGGTTTAAAACACCAAAATGTAGGCTATTTCACCCCATCCTATATCATCAATCTACATATAAGTGATGTCCAGAAAAAAATACATATTTATTATCATTTTAAATCTGTATCTTCTCATAACCCCTTGTTACAGGCACTGCATGCATGCAATAGTCAATAGTAGTAAAACACTTGAGCAGGGCCGTACGCAGGATTTATTTTGGGGGGGTGCGGGACTTCGAAAAAGTGCACTTTTTTTCGAAAAGTGGACCTTTTTTCGAAAGAAGTGGACCTAACCCCCTTGAAATGGTCCTTTTTTGGACTTTTTGAACATTTTATCACCGAAAAGCGGACTTTCTTGTCAAAATTTCTCTCAATTTTGACCTTTTTGTCAAAAAATACAACAAAAAGTGGACCTTTTGCCCCTTTTGTAGGATTTGGGGGGGTGCGGCCGCACCCCCCGCACCGGGCCTGCGTACGGGCCTGCACTTGAGAGATTAGAAATACTCCTAACTCACTTCACATTTGCAACTTGCTCTGTTGCGTCTGAAACTGACTGACTTCTTCATAAGGCAAGCTATCACTGGCTGGGCATGGGATAGATAGACGACCTAATTATGGCGCTCTGATAAATAGATGACACTGGTGTTAATCTCCTCTCGTCTGCACTGAGAAGTTAACTCACTTGGCCTTCAAGGCCTGGATGGGTGGTCCAGGGTTCAACTCCTTCTCCACTGCTATTATTCCTTTGGTGTATTTGACTTTCAATTATTATGAAGTGTGTATTCCATGACACTACAGACAGCAAACTGACCGTCATTGCAAATGGGAAGAATAGAGTTATTGTCAGTTTATATTTTACTATTTTTAATTTCACTAATTTCACAAAAATTAGATAAGAGTGCAAATTTAAAGACCCATTAAAATTAAACTATGGTAGTACACAGAGTGTGATAACATCGTACAAATTTTAGATAGCAAAAATAGCAACAAATGCACTAACAATGACAAATGTTTTTGTCACGTCAATAATCGCAAAAATATCTCAGCGCAAAATGTGCACACTTCCATGATCCATCCGGTTCTCATGAAACCAAAACCCTGGTTTTCTAACCAAACAAATCCTGCCTTTACTGGCCATGCTTACAAGCTGGAATATACATAACCATTGGGCAATGGTGACTATTTCTGTTCCTCATTTCCAAAAGACTTCTATCAGTTCAACTTCTAACTACACAATGATGAGTTTCTAATCCTAAAGTGAGGTAAATGCAGGGGTCCAGCAAGAGTTACAAATTCAAGAGAGTGCTTTGACTCTTCTGGATTATTTCTAGAATACCCTGATTTGCTTTTCAAATTATGCTTGCAACAGATTTCATGCTAGTTACCCTATAATTTTGCTGTTGAAAGTGACCTGTAAATGACTTACTTGCCTATAAAGTTGTGAAAACTCAATTTTAAAACTTTGTTATGATACAGAGTAAAGTAAAAGGTAAAGGGAAAGGACGTGTGTATAACAAACAGGAATTTAGGAACAGAGTGCCCATATCTCTTTTGAAGTGACTGGACCAGAACTCAACATATAAAGTAATTTTAATGCATGCTGGTAGCCTGGTTACCCATTTTTACACCTGGGTAGAGCAAGGCTCAACTCACAACCTTTGGGGTTTGGGTCGGGCGCTTTACGCACTGGACCACATTTATGCCCACAAGAACACAGATAGAGTTCTAGAAACATTGAAATTCAACATGTTCTCAATCAGTCAGGCTATCATGGTCAAAATAGTTAGCAATGCACTTGGAAACAAACAAACACAAAAAAGCTTCTTTAGTCGATATCTTAAAAAACAAGCTACAAATAAAAAACTGGAAACAGTTTTCTTAAATTTCTGGAAAAAATGTTTGCTCATCTTACTCATGGTTCAAAATTAAAATATTTGCGCAATGAAAGGACAGGAAGCCTTTTGTGAATAAGTGACCCAGGCATATTCAGAGCAGTGTTTAATTGCAACCTTATGGCAGTAAGCACGTGATTAGGAAATTGGTTGATTACACATGCATTGTAAAGTGAATGTGTATTAACAGGTTACTCTCTAAAAGGAAAGAGTGAAAAATCACTCTGAATTTAGAGTTATTTTAAATTCAACTCTAATCGAGTGGCTTTTTAGCTCTAAAAAGGCGAGAAAATTCAACCGACACGATTCATCCCACCTCGCGTTAACAGAACTCACTCTCTTAGCCGCGTGGCTCATAATGCCACTCTTCTTCGGAGTAAGGCCCACTCTGAACTCTTATCGACGACCGGGTTTAAGCTCTAAAAGAGTGAGAAAAATGCTCACTCTTTTTCGGAGTGACTAATAGCCAATCAGAAACGCCTGCAAATCGCGTGATTATTTTAGAACAACAGGGCGGACGAGTTAAGTGAAACCGTCAGCAAATGGTTGAACGAAGTTGAAAATTAGTGAAGAAATCATAGATATCATCCGGGTGGTATATTGTATGTGTCGGTCACAGTTCATAGCATTTACAGCCAAAGTGTGGAGAAGAATTAAATGTTATTTCTGTATTATCACTCGTACATACGGTAGTCGGCGCCAGGCTCCCGGCCAGGCTAGTTACACATGTCGAAAACGCCACAATCATGATGTCACGGGCTGGCATACCGTGATCAACACGTCCTGCATGCCACATGCATGATGTCTCATGAATCATGCAATTTGATGCGCCACAATGTCATTAGTCACGATGCTATGAATTATGACCTACACAGACCATATAATCAACCAAACAAACAAATTCCTAAAGAATCACAACTCTATAACAGTGACTAGTTCACTCTAAAAAGGAGTTATCAGTTCACTCTTTCATTAGAGTTATTTGTTCACTCTTTATTTGAGGGGATCTCACTCTAAAAAGATGCATCACTCAAGCTGGCTCTTTTTGGAGTGAGAGATTTCACTATTTTAGGAGTGGTTTTTTTCACTCTTTCGTTTTAAGAGAGTAGATGGCTGCTGAAATTTAAACCATTAAAAATGCTAAGTGCATTGGGTGTGTCATCATATGACTTAAACAATGCCTTATGGGTAATGGCCTCAAGTCATTACACCTGTGGAGATCACATCAACCCATACAGAACCTGATGTCATTGGGTGACTTTACAATGCATTATGGAAAATGCACAATCAATCAATTACACCTTGATGACATCACGTCACCCCAGACACCCATTTTCAACACAAAAAAGCATAACTTTCAGCCCAGATTAGCTTAACAATATTTTTGGACAAAATCTTTGGTTCTAAAAATTCTTAAATACTTTTATTCTTGGTTCTGATGTTTGGGTATGTAGCCACAGAAAGCTGTAATTACCTTACAATGAATTATGGGATTGGTATAAACTACTGTGACCCTAGTGGTTATGAGGTTTAAACAACTGAACCAGCAGAGCATAGAATTTTGCATAGACAGCCTAAAAAACAAACAACTTTTATTTTATACTTAAACTTTAGTGCAATTCTATATGAGTTGCAGATTAATAACAAAGTTTCACTTAAATTCAATACAAATCAACTAAAATATGTACTACTAATGCTCGACATGCCACACAACATATCACATTCAGACTTCTCTTTTAAAGTCTTCAAAAACACGTTGGAATCACCCCGACAAGCATGAAAAGAACGTATTTTCCAGCACATTCCATTGACATATCAACTGCCCGCACAAAAACGACTTTTGAAATTTGACAGAATAAAGAAGTTCAACGTAGTCAATGGTAGTTTGCCTCATATTTGGAGATTAGAAGTGGTGCATGACGGACACCACCAATAATGGAAATTAAACACTTATTTATATTTTACAATCCAACAAAATGGTGATAATATAGCATAAAAAAAAAAATTTACTACGATAGTGTCATAAACCCGACACTAAAAGAAGTAAACACTCTGAATGAAGACCATACCGAATAATGCGTAACACGCAAGGTTGAATAACTATGGTTTATATAAGGGTTTTCATATGAAAATGAAATTCAACTTGGTTTTGTGTGAAGTAAACAAATTAGGTGCATGTTTCAGGATAAGGGAATGTTTAACTGATAGATTTGGACTTAGTAAGAAAGTTCTTCTCAACCAGTTTAATATATTGGAATTTGGATTGACATTAGTGAAGGAGATGGAGATGAAGGGTTTTTTTTTTTTTTGTGTTATGAGACAATCAGTACTAGGAAAGGCTAGGATTATATAGGACTAGTTAAGCAAAATTAGAATTAAAAGTAAGAATCTTAGGTTAATTTTCACCCCAACCACCCCTTTCTTTCAGGCCCGGACGGCTTAAAACAGGAAGTGCTAGGGCTAGATTAGGATTAAGCAAATACAAGAAAGAATTGGCAAACAGAATTCATAGCAATTTCTCTACATTTTAGTAGGGATGCAAATTTTGCTGGCATATTCCAAGTAAATGGTGGAATTCCTGAGGGTGAAGTACACCAATCCCAGATGCATTGCAATCCACTAATACTTTAAACCATGCCATATACATCAGTGCCTGTGAATTAATAAACTTAAGAACCATCAGACTTAAAAAATCTTGTCAAATGATGAAAAATTCAAACCGTTTGTTTTCACTAAAATGGGCATAGAGAGGTTTTTGTGTTTTGTGTGTGGTAATAGGCGGTGTATAGTGTCACAGACATTGGCAAAGGGACACTTTCCCTATCACAATGCATTATGGGATTGGATTAACAGATCCTCTTGTGAAAACCTGCATTAACACCCAGATGATGAATGCACTTTGGAATTATTACAATGTTCATCCACTCCTAAACCAAAAATTTTATTTCAAAATTATCCATATTTTAACAAACAAACTTTCCTTCCTTGCATGTTTGTGTGTGTGTGTGTGTTTTTTTTCTTATTTACTTTTTTCACAGTTTCATCAAATTAATGAGCAACAGGAATGGGAACACGTTTCCTGCTGAATCATCTCCGCCAATACTTTTGCACTTTTTTAAATGAATATAAGAAATGGCCCCAGTTTTACGTCCCTCACCATTCAGTTATAAGCTCACTAATCGCTGTGTCCAATGAATCACATTTTGCCTGTTTGATTGGTATTGTGCAAAGGAATGCGATGGAAGAATAAAGCGTTGGGACTTAGGCAGTGTTATTTGGCGTGACTCCTGGGCTAGCATGTAATCTTGTGACGCATTGTGTATTGATAGTAAATGATGCGTGAAAAGGCATTTGTCCTGGTGTAAAGGGTGAAGGGATGCGGCCAGGATACTGCAAAGTCAAGTTCACCTTTTCGGGGTGTTGATCAAAGGGTGCTGGTAAGGAAAAACATCCCGAATTTTAACAAAAATGTCAGAAGTTACAAACAAGTCAAAGTGCAAGGTTGATAAAGAGAGCTTAAGGCTCAGTGCCAAGTGTAAATGAGTGAAAACTCACAAGCAAAAAGAGTGAAAATCAATCCATAAGAGAGAAAAATTACTCCAAAAGAGTTAAAGGAGACTCTTTAAAGTGACAGGAGGAGATTTTTAGAGGATACAAATTCTCTCAAATTTCAACTGATTAGGTTGTTACAGTGGCGTAACCAGTGGGGGGGCCGGGGGGGCAAGCTGCCCCCACGGCAACAAAAATCGGGGAAAATCGGGAGGAAGGGGAGCCAAAAAATGGGAAGGAAAAAAGGAGTGAAGGAAGAGAAAAAGAGAAAGAAAGAAAAGAGGGAAAAGAGAAGAAGAGAAAGGGGAAAAAGAGAGGGAAGAATGGGAAAAGGAAAAGAGGGAAGAAAAAGCAAAAGGAAGGGTGTTGATGAAAGTTGCCCAGGCTGGGTGTACTCGGCGCGCCATAGCGAGCCGGAAAAAAATTGGTGCCTGAACTAGAACAAAATCGGGAACTTCTTGAGTCTTGCCCCCCCGGAGGTTCAGGTATGGCTACGGCCCTGGTTGTAGACCACCTACGAGAACCGCTTCGAAGGTTTATTGGAACAACAAGTGCAAAAGAAAAACTGCCAAACCTTGGGTTTTGAACCTTGCCTGCTATCGTAATCGTTCCCTATAGAAAACCATGCTTTGACTTTCTGTCGTGCACGACAGAAAGTATTAAATCATCATCTTATTACATAAAGAAGGTGTATTCGGCTTATTCATTTCAGGTGTGATCTAATACATTGGTAAGCATTCCAAATATGTAAAAAACTGGGTTTTGACAAAAATTGGGGGCACTTCTTTCTGGAAATCTCCTCATGTCTCTTTAAAAATTGCCAACAGTGATCACTCTCATTTTGAAATTTATTGCTGTCGGCAATCCTTTTGGGGTAATTTTTCACTCTTTTTGAGTAATTTTCACTCTTTTTGACTGAATTTGGCAAATTTCACTCTTTTGGAGAATGAATTTTTTTTAAAGTTCTCTTTATATTTAGTAAGTACTGCGTGATGTTCAGGAAATTGATACACAAGTTATGTCCAAAAATGTTAATTTTATGCTTAATATTCCCGATGCTTTTAAGTCGAGTCACCATATCAAATTGTAGTGTACCTAAAAATACCCCACAGAAAAGAAAAATAATATCCCAGGACATTATGGTTAGGAAACAATACACCGAGTAGGAAGTTGGTTTGGTGGACATTTGAGCTCCACAGCTATTCACATGTAATGAAGTATGAATAGTTCTTTTAATGTGTCGCTTTGACTGGACCGATGCGACTTCTTCCCCAGACCGGAAAGTGTCATGTGATGGTGGTTGTATAATTATGGAAATTTGCTCTTTCCAAGAAAGTGCTTTGGCCTCCAACAGAACTTTTCCTTTTTGTATGCCAAAATGAAATTAGCATCTATAGATGTAAAGTTTCTTAAAGATAGAGAGTATTGTTTACTGAAACTGCTTGCTGTGTTCATGTGGCCTGCCAGTATTAGTTTTCTCTTACGTCATCAGGGTACACTACCAATATGATCTCAACTCAAGTCTGTTTACTTGTGGTCAATTCTTGGTCGTTTTTTCATTATATATTTATTCGTCAACAATCTTACAAAAATGTCAACAAATGGCTAAAGAAAAACATTTATTTCCCCACACAATTCCAGTTGCACAGTGCATGTGAGTGTGTGCGTGTCTATGTGTGTGTATGTATGTGCACATATGCACATGTATGTACTGCACATATGAAAGATGTGCACAGAAATATGACATAAATAATACTTTATAGGTCTGGGAATGTATAGGTTAAAATAGGTTATAATGGATATAAGACTATGTCTCGTAACATGCATGATACATCGATTAGTCTACCTGTTTGAGAAATAAAACTTTGTAGTGATTGAATGTTCATCAAGGAACCCATGACTTTATTAATAGACACAAGAATGTTAATTGATGTCATTGGACATTTGATGAATACAAACTTTCAACAGCCTCAATCCAAACATCAATAGCAACTAGCCCCAACCCTGAGGCTCCCAAACCTCTAACAAAACCACACAGCTCAACACTGTCACCAGAAATTGCACTTAGTATTATGTGATACAATTGTGTCATCAAACAAATACATAATAGAGGCACAATATCACTGGCCAGGCCAGCGGCACACTAGTGGCTTGCCATCCCCAGCAAGATTTTTTCCAGAAAATCAGAATTGTCCCCCCTCCTTGCCACATTTTATCCCAATTCTTCCCCAAATTTAACATTGGTTCCAATCAACAATGGCATCAAATTCTTCCCCAAATAACCAAAAAGACAAAACCTATTCCCCCACCTCAGGGACAAATAACGAAAGAATAGACACCCCTGAATAGCATTATTTTCCAGCCATCAACCTTACGACCAAGAATTCTCCAGTTTGAATCAACTCCAACCCAGTGCCTTTTTCTTGATTTTCTACCTTCATTCAGAGTATAGGCCCTATCTAACAGTTGCGTCATGGCACGTTGCATTCAGGTCTATTACTGTAACTAAATAAAGCACAATAGGTTTATTATGAATCAGATCATTCTGTAATGGCCCAAAGTGAACACAACATGCTGTGATGCAAAAGTTAGATACGAGCCCTTCGTTCTTCATTTCTCTCTCGGGACACAGGAAGGATGTTAGGACTACCAACATGTTCCTGTCAGGGTTTCTTTTCTGGCTATTAGAGTGGTTAGATAACTCCTTGGTTATTGGATCACTGTCACCTTTTAGAATGCATTTTCTGCCATAGGCATTTGATCAGGGTCAAAGACAAGGTAGGGTGATGCAGTCATCAAGTTGACTGCAAGACCATGCAACTGCACCCAGTGAAGACAAGTTTGTTGATGTGCTGACAAATACCTGAACTCATGCCAATCAATCCATTGGGAAATAATAAATCAATAGCCACATCCTCTTCACACTTCTTAAGTAGGTCTACCACTGATATTAGTCTTTAATAACAGGAAAGCTGCAATTGGGCTAATTGTTAATTGGGTCAGGGATAATAAGCCTATCCTAATAATACCAGGAATGTGAATCTTTAACCTGTTCTTACTATGAACTAAAATATCCTCATCCACAGAGAACAGAGTTCAGTTAGCTGTACATATAAGTGCAGTAACATACCCTAACCCAGTATGTTCTGGGTATCACAAATCATCCTCAAATCTAGATGGTGCATTCTCAAAATACACAAGTCTATGGAAGTCACAGAACTGTGCCATTGGGTTGAGGCTATTGGCTCAAAGTGAATATACAACATAGTAATCTGTGGGTGCCACCTAACATGATTTACAAGCTGTGGTGACTTCAAACCTGGAGTGTGTATTATAGGGATTACTCTATATTTCTAGAACAGGTGATTTTTTTAAATAAAAGAATTTGTGTAAAAGTGAATTAAAGTGAAGCTTCATATTGATGGCTGTTTAAGGATGATGACATCCATTAAAGTAACAAACTAAAAATTTGTATTTGTATTTGCTTTAAAACTTCAATGATCCTAAATCCTGAATTAAGAATTGTGATGTTCAGAACAGCTGAAATAGGTTGATAACCATTTGTGGTTTGCTCATCTTTTTCATAAGTAGTTCAACAACTGATATGACACTCCATGAAATATTCAACCGAAAAATACACACTATACAAAATAATCAAAGGCTTCCTTATGCCTTACAATATTCTGTGTTCTTGCTGTACAGCTTGCTCCCTGCAAAATATTTAACAAATAGGAGACCTAAAAAGCCAGGTTGTATTATGTAAAGGTCTACATTTCAAAGAACCTGCTCTTGCAAGGAGATATGGTTGGTAATTTCCACTCCATGAGGAAATGCGTCACTTTTGCCAGAAACATATTCCAACAAAATGCATTTATTTCCTTTGTAGGTATTCAAATACAGCCCATAGAATATAGTAATTGGCTACTATAGTTGTGGTGGTTTTACTTATTTTACACCCGCATGTTCCACTGGTCAGTTCAATCAATAATTGATGTGACAGAACAGTATTACAAATTGTCCAACTGTGTGACACTTTATGAATAGCACATGCATGCCTATTCTTCAAAACAGATTGTTTCTATTCATTGGGCATATGATATTGTATTATTGACCTTTTAGCCAATAAAAAAATCTCTTGTTGTCAATTTTAGGAAATATAACTTTTGGTTACAGACATAGAATTTGAGATTTTTGGTTATTGATATTCCATTTGCAAGATCTGTAAAGATCTTACATGCTAAATCGCCTGCAAACACAGGTCCTTTCTTTATCCATTTATTTCTATTCATTGGCAAGGGTAGAGTACCATTTTCTATTGTATCACTGAATTGGTTTTCCCTAAAATGCCCTGTTTTAAATCTGGTCTTAAAATCAGTTTGAAAGAAAATGGCTCTTGGTTACAGATTGAGATAGGATTTAGGATTTGAGTTTTTTCTTATTAACAGCATACACACACAAAGCAACAAGCTGTACAGTTCTC
This sequence comes from Ophioderma brevispina, assembly GCA_023653785.1. NCBI lineage: Eukaryota > Metazoa > Echinodermata > Ophiuroidea > Amphilepidida > Ophiodermatidae > Ophioderma > Ophioderma brevispina. The sequence goes on along the minus strand of JAMKCH010009426.1, from coordinate 17,015 downwards.
ACAACAGATAATATATCACTAACTGGACCCCATCACAATAAAAACATACTAAAATGGTCAGTCATGATATGAAACAAATCATGAAAAGACGCACTCAAAATCAAATGCATCTAACACCAGAGAAATTAACATAGTAAACCAGGTGAATCATGATCACTCCAAATAATGCCAATTCACTTTCACAAGTGAAACCTGAGAATGAACGGATATTTTGGCTTCAGGAGCTATTAATTAAAGTGATATATGTGTGATTCACTTCAAAAGTAAACTTCATAAAATGTTACAACCTTAACACCCCAGCCCTGGGAGGAAGGGAAGGGGTAAAGGGATAGAAGCTAAAGAAGATTGTATATCTTAGGTGGGAATCGAACCAGGGCCCCAGGCCCCAGTTAGGCTTTGATCCTTTCTAGACTTGATTATTGCAGCTCTCTTTTTAACAACATATATGTTAAGGATCTCCGGCGTCTCCAAAAACTGCAAAATAGGAGTGCAAGACTCATCTACATGGAACCAAAGAGCAGTCACACTTCTCCCCTCCTAAAAACCCTACATTAGCTGCCAGTTGCTGACCGCATTAAATTCCGTACTCTGGTCCAAACGTATAAGCTCATTCATACCTCACAACCTGGTTATCTTTCTTCTCTTCTTCAGATTCGTCAATCTCCTTATGCCTTGCGTTCTGCTGCAGGTGGCAACCTAATTGTCCACAGATCCCACAAACAGATTGGTGATCGGGCTTTCTCTATCATTGCCCCTCGTCTATGGAATAGTCTGCCACTGTACATCAGACAGGCTGTCAGTCTTAGTTCTTTCAAAAAACTTCTCAAAACCCATATATTTCCGGATTCCTAGCTGTGTGGTTTTCTTCTTCCTCATTTCTTTCTTTTTTTTTTCACTGCGCCTAGCATCCTTTGGTAATTAGGCGCGTTATAAATCCCGCTGTATTGTATTGTATTAGGCCTACATGACCAGGGAGGGCAAGCCACAAGGGTGTCGCTGGTCCAGCCAATGCGTGTTCCTATAATGATCACCTCATCACATGATTTGGGACTTAGTCCATTTTCTACCTTCAATGGCAAGGTATTTTGGCATGTTAGGGTTAAATAGTCCTAAAATGTGGACAGCATAAAATGATGACACAATTTGGTTTTGCTCAACTTCCCAGCCAGCAGTATCTAATCCTCCACACAATGAGCCTGAACCTAACATTAGCATAGGCGTAAGCCATTACACACAGCACAGATGCTACTGGACAGAAACAGATCACTTAACAAAGTAATTAATAGTGCATTCTTCCCATCCGAAAGCTGTTGAATTACAGCGAGTCAGCGGCAGCTGTAATAAAGCAATGATCTATCAAGCAACTGTATCATATACAACTATTAAAATTTAATACCATTTGCATTCATAAGCAGCAATTGATAGAATTTGATGACAAAAATAGAAGTGCCCAAGTCATTTCCCTGCTCAATCAATTTTTCAAAATAGCTTTCAGGATGATTAAGGGCATTTTTGGACCGTACAACTTTCTATTTTTAGAGTGTTTCATGAATGAGGACATTTTGTAATGATCCTTCGCAGATGGATTTGGCCAATCGGAGGAGGAATTGGCATTCATTTTAGGAAATGGAGATATTACTTCAGGAACAAATGAGCCACCATACAAGCACCATATGGTTAATATGTTGTTAACTTAGCATATCATTATCTTTCTATAAGGAAGAGTTCAAGTTTAGGTTGTGATATGCATAAAATCAGTAGTATTCTGATACTATTCTAGTTTTTAAAAAGCTGTATGCTGTTGGTTTACTTTTCTACCTTATTTTTTTCACACACTTGACCATTGGTAAAAACTAGACTGTCCCATGGGGAGGAAGGCAGATGGGAAAAACTTTGAATGGGCAGTGAAAAATCCATTTTCCTAATCTACATTAAACTGCATTTTTACTACCACATTTTTTCCATTTTGTACATTTAGGTGGGGAGGAATGGTTCTTGTTCTGACTGAATGAGTGACTTTTCTGTTTTCTTTCCCTGCCCCTCCTCTTGCATGGCATGCCACCACAATGCACTAACACTAATTATCACATAGTTTTGTTTGTATGGACTACATTACAACAGATATCTTGGTTACAATGACCTGGGGTCAGGTAAAATACAAATGATACGTGTAACATAGTTTCATGAAACTAGCATCAAAATGCTTTTGGCCTCTACTTCTAATACCGGCTCAAAAACATGCTCAATGTTTGCAAAGTAGCTCGAAGTTTACGAGCACATCCACACAGAAGTACTGAACTGTAGCCCAAGAAGTATTTTTTTTTGGGGGGGGGGGAGACAATGTGTTGTGGAACAAATTATCAGGGGTCCATATCTTATACATTTACTACCAAGACCGGAAGGAATGTATGGAAAACCGGGTGGAAAACCTTGCCTTACTGTAAAGGTAATAGTTAGGGTCAATTGGTTTTTCACCTGGTATAGACTGGTGTTACTTGGAAGGTAGACCTACTTCTAATTCAATGCAGTCCCTGGCCTAGAAAATTATTTCTAGGTTCTATCTATACAATAAATACAATAAACAACAATTGTATTTTTCCTATTCTCCTTCTTTTTTCAACATAATATAGGAATAAGATAAAGCTACTTTCAAAGAGCAAAACTTGATTGGAATTACAGGCGGGGCATGAAGGGCAATAGTTCTACAAATAGTTCCCAGATTGTTCTTAAAATATCACCTGGATATAATATCACCTGATTAATGAATGATCTTTCTCTGTTTCAGCTTTCCATTGTCAATTTAGAGCCTTTTGGAAGCTATTCAAATCCTTTGCATAATTTTCCTAAGTTATTTGAAGAGTAGCAGTATAAATTAACATCCTGTAAATTCTGGAATTAGGTCAAAGTTTTGCCAATAAAATAGCGACAAAATCCTCACTAATGCCGCTAATATTCACAAAGATGCCGGGACAATAGTGACAGTGACCTCGATGTTATATCATCCTGCACAATTTAATTCCATATCATTATCTGGCTTTTTAAAATCGTATTTCATGCAGCCTCATTTACAACTTACCAGAAAAAATTTGATTTTTATAACATCTGAACCATTGGCTTAAGTAATGAATGTGTTAATAATTTGATTTTTTTTTATGCAACAAAATAAGGATTTTTGTAATATCTGTTCGTACAATGGACAGAAATAACAATACACCAACAACTTGCTTATAATGGAGATTAATATACCTATGAGGTACTGTAAAAGTGGAAATATTTGTGCTACATAAATGTTCACACTTTTCCCGCACTTCTGAGCAAGCGCAAAATTAAGAACACACACACAAAAAAAATATTTTTTGTGTAAGTCTGTGTAGAAGCTCTGAGAAAAATAAAAACAAATTTGAAACCAATTGAAAATGCTAAAAATTGAAGCGCAAAAAATTACATGCGCGAAAATGACCATTTTTACAGTAGGTATATTAATCCCAGTCATTGCCATCACAATCACCTGAAATTGTGGGAAGTCCTGAGCTTGTTTTAGCAACATGAAAATCAAGTCCCTACTAGATGACTTCTAACATTTAGCCCCAACTTTCTAAAGATTAAATTCTTAACAATTCTTTCTACTGTCGGTTCCTGTAGTTCCTCTATCAAATCAAGTAACCTAGGGGCCACATTTTACAAAACTTACAACATGTGGAACTTCAAAGACATCATAAATCATGCTGTTAAATTCACAAAGGAGTTTTATGGGGATTTATTGCAGGACCTACTTTAGGACGGATTGCTAATGGATGGTATGATGGTAAAAGTTTTGTGAGATAGAAACTCCAACTGGTTCACCTCCATAACAAATTGACCAAAATTACACATGATGTGATCGCTTAACAAACAGAAGCAAACCTAAGTCTTCCCATACTTGGATTAAACAAACTAATTTATATCAAGAATTGTGCAATCTGTAATTACAGTGGCCCCAGAAAAAAAACATTCTTTTGTTTATATGTTAATTAGCTCATTAGTATTCATTTTATTAACATGCAAATATCTGGAAAAAAACTATACCACTCTACCAAGTTTTAGGTTCAGTTTTAGATTGTTGTGTTTTGTTGGTAAAATGGACATTTGACATCGCATCCAGACATCCATCCATCCATACAGCAGGAAAACAAGCCCCCATTCTTGTGGGGCAAAATATAAATAGACACAAAATTAAGTTTGGAGTGCTTTTTAATAAAAAAAAAAAAAAAAAAAACATTTACTACCAAGACCGGAAGGAAATGTATGGAAAACCGGGTGGAAAACCTTGGCCTTACTGTAAAGGTAATAGTTAGGTCAATTGGTTTTTCGCCTGGTATACCCTGGTGTTACTTGGAAAGTAGACCTACTTCTAATTCAATACAGGCCCTGGCCTAAAAAAATATTTCTAGGTTCTATCTATACAATAAACACTTTTTCAACATCTATGAATAAGACATGGTTGCTTAGCTTCAAAGAGCAAGCAAACTTTGGAATTACATGTGGGATATGAAGGGCAATAGTTCCACAAAAAGTTCCCAGATTGTTCTTAAAATATCACCTGTATATAATATCACCTGATAAATGAACTATCTTTCACTATTTTAACTTTCCATTGTCAATTTAGATTCTTTTGGAAGCCATTCAAATCTTTGCATTAATTTTCGACAAGTTGAAAAGAAGCAGCATAAATTGACATCCTGTAAATTCTTGAATTAGGTCAAAGTTTTGCCAATAAAATAGCCACAAAATCCTCACTAATGCCGCTAATATTCACAAAGAAGCCAGGACAATAGTGACAGTGACCTCGATGTTATATCATCCTGCACCATTTAATCCCGTAGCATTATCTGGCTTTTTTAAAATCGTATTTCATGCAGCCTAATTTCCAACTTACCAGAAAAAATTAGATTTTTATAACATCTCAACTACTGGCTTAATTAATGAATGTGTGTATATAGTCTTATGTGCGACAAAATAAGGATTTTTGTAATACTAGTATTTATCCGTACAATGGACAGAAATAACAATACATAGCCCTATAAATTCTTAACGATTCTTTCTACTGTCAGTTCCTGTAGTTCCTCTATCAAATCAAGTAACCTAGGGGCCACATTTTTACAAAACTTTACAACATGCGGAACTTCAGAGATATCATAAATCACGCTGTTAAATTCACAAAGGAGTTTTATGGGGATTTATTGCAGGACCTACTTTAGGATGGATTGCTAATGCATGGTATGATGGTAAAAGTTCTGAGAGATAGAAACCGGTTCACCTCCATTAACAAATTGACTAAAATTACACACGATTGTGATTGCTTATCACACACAGAAGCAAACCCAAGTCTTCCCATGTTTGGATTAAACAAACTAATTAATAACAAGAATTGTGCAATCTGCAGTTAAGCTGGCCCCTCCAAAACATTGTTATATGCAAATTAGCTCAACAGTATTCATTTTATTAACATGCAAATATCTGGACACAAAACTATACCACTCTACCAAGTTTTAGGTTCAGTTTTAGATTGTTGTGTTTTGTTGGTAAAATGGACATTAGACATCGCATCCAGACATCCATCTATACAGCAGGACAACAAGCCCCCATTCTTGTGGGGCAAAAATATAAATAGACACAAAATTAAGTTAGGAGCACTTTTTAATACAAACCTTTTGATCAGACTCATCCTCCATTGTTATTGTTTGCTTATGTTCACCATATCCAGCATAACCTATTCCAATTGGTTGAATCAAAGAACGTACAAGACTCCAAGGCTGTTCCTTCATCTCATTCCAACAAAATATATATTCCTTCAAAGTAGCTCTTAACAACACCCAGCCAAAACCGAAAGGAAGGGACGAAACACTAGTTGCATGGCTTGGAAGTTAAAGAACGACAGGTCCACCCTCGTCGAATCAGAAGACAAGAGACTGGTGATATCAAAGAATGGTAGCGTACAAGCATCCTCCAGGCAGATTGATCTAAATATAACCCAGGAAGTGGTAGAATGAAAAGAACTTCCAGTTTTATAGAATTATACTCCACATGTTGCGGGTGGTACGAGGCCGTGATAACCAGAGCCAAAACTCAACAATCTGAGGCAAAGCCAGCGCCAGGAGAAGACAGAGTCAAATACAAGATAGCATTGTTGATTCAGTCCATTTGTAGACTGTAGTAGTAATAAATAATGCAACCAGTGCTTCCAAGCTACAAGCTTCCGACCCACTCATAATATTATTATCATTATGCATTACCCCTATTTTCTGTGTGAATTAGATTTGCCCAAAGGCTAAACTTTTCTTACTTCCCTAAACTTGGTCAAATTCATTGTAAATTCTTAACAAACTGCAACCAAATAGGTTGGTTCGTGAAGTTTGAACGTTAGAAAAAATTAATAACTAAGATCTCACAATAACGTATCACAAAGAGTAATTACATGATCATTGTTTTCAATTAATTTTCAAAGCTACTTGTGAACAATTATCTAGAAACACTTTGGGAATCACTATTACAATAGGGTTATTCCATGTTATCCAAACAGGTAGGTTCAGCAGTAATCAGAGGGGCTTTGTTATGTTAATTACGGACTCCTGAATTGAGTGGTATAGTAGTGTGTGTGTGAGATTGAGTCATTTTCATCCATGAATGGCCACAAATTAAAAGCAGCTGAATGGAAATCCTTTTAGAATTTCTTTTTTTAGTGTGAACTGGATAAATGGAATGTTTGATTAGAAGTGTAAATTGTTAAGTGAATGAAGTGATTTTGTTACAAGTTACATTATTTATTTTGGTCATGATAATATGAGTACATCAAAGAGACAGCACTTTGCTCTTGGGAAATTTCATCCCATTTTGTCCCAAAATAGTGATTAGGGCTCTAAAAATAGATTTCACATTAATTTTTTTTTTTCAGCATTAAATTTCAATAACATTAAAATAATAAATTTCTTAAAGGTGCAACGAGATATTTTGAGACTCCCAAATATTGTGTCATAATAGCAATTTCATATAGATTAGACACTCAATAGATTTCTTACCTTGTATTTGGCATCAGAAATGTCATAACAGAGAGAAAAAAGGTGATTTTGATTTGCTTATATTTCAATACAAAACATACGCTGAATTTCGTATTTGCTCCTATACGAAATTAGAAATTTCACAATTTTTGTACCAATGAAACATTTCTCAGCTTAATCCTTTAACCCTCGTCTTACCAGGGGGGGTGAACTTCGCTCCGGTGCACTAAAATGCTAAAAACTTTCGTAAAAAGCTTCTAGGTAATCGTTCTTTCATCCTTTCCGGTCATTTTAGCGAAAAAAATGTGAAGGTAGCACCTTCACCGGGGTTAGGGTATGCCGTCAAAGTCGAAGGGTAGGGGGGGTGGTTGCCACCCAAGGATATTTTATGGTGCATTTTTGAAAATATTATGCACAGTATTCCTCTAAAACTCTATGTTTATGTAAAACTAGCCAAATGCCATCATTTAGAGCTGAAAAACGCATGAAAATCCGACATTCCTGCGATTTTTAGCGCAAAATTGGATTTTCGCCTATTTTCGGTCGAAAATGCTAATTTTGTCGACTCGCGGACTTGATGACGTCATTGTGACGCCATACTAGGTATGTTGGTACTTATTTTGGTATCAATGGAAAGAGGAGGACCATAGCTATCCATTGGTATCAAAATCATAAGCATCGGGTGCTTTATAACACATTCTCGAGGGGGTAACCACCCCCCCCCTTGGTAAACCGTGTTACAAAAAAAAGGCTTGGTAAGACGAGGGTTAAGATGGGGATATTTTTAATGGAAAGCTTTACATCAGGGCAAAAATCAGTACTTTTGATTTTTTAGGGACACCTGATATGTGAAATCTCTCTTTGCACCTTTAACAAATAAAAGAGGAGAGTTGAATGACTTGAAAAATCCAGCTGTATTCTTTACTTACGGCATACACTGATGCACAACTTGATTAACCGAGCGCTTAATTACCAGCCATCGGCACCTATTTGATGGATTATAAGGTCAATGCTCAACAGCAAATTCTACGTAGCACCACCTTTTAACTGCCGAAATTAAATTGGCGTAAAACATGCATCTAGTCCTAGATTGTCTGAACTCTTATTTCCTGAAATGATGCAAGTTGTGAAATGATCTACCTTTTCACTCGTTCCATTCAAAATCAAAACAATGTATTTGGAAAAAGCTCAGAGACAGCGAACAATCTCCACAGGTTAAATAAATTTGCTCAGGAAGTCGGCACTCGAGCACGCTCATTGTTCCCGCCTGGCTTGTACAATAATATTATCCGTGCTCAGTTTATTCTTTGGAATGTTACTCTGGTGTGGGGACTGTGAAATGTGTGATGTACGTGCCTGAATCATGTATAATCAGAGTTGAAATGGCATTATTGCAAATGCAAACTTCAATCTGCTCCACCCTTCCCTGTATCATATGAAATGAGTAAAAGAAATACTATTCCACCGAATCAATGACGTCACCAATAATTTAAAAAAAATCTTTTCTTGAGACGTCTTTTCCTGGTAATCCATAATCAACGACCTTATACCGATTGATCCTTATAAAAACTAAAGAAAAGGGCACTTGTGTTTACCTACCCCGGCATTAATAATCTATGTATGACTAGCTAACCACAGTATGTGAGTAACAATACCCTAGGAACACAAGGCCTATTCATATGATTTATTGTACGATTCAATTGCTATTGTTGGTTAAGAATGGTTATTGGTAAATCATACACAGGGTACATTCTAACATATGTGACCTGCCTATTGAGCAGAGTGACTTTCGGTTTGTTTGGGCCTGGGGTCAAACGCAAAAGTGTAATGTAGGTCATGTGTGACCTCTGCAGTCATAAAGGCAGTGAAATTATTCTGGTTTCTTTTATGAGCATGGTAATATTACTAAGTGTTAATGTTTGTGATCATTATTTTAAGGGGAGAACATCAAAAAAGATTATGAAGCCAGCCCCCCCCCTCCAAAAAAGAAAACGCTTGTCCTCCATTGTTTGGGGAGTGCAAATTTAATACTTACAAAAAGTCACAAATTGTTTTTTTTTAATTAGGCCTATATCGATATCTACTGAATTTGATGCCCTGTTCGAGAAAGTCTCTGTAAAATAGCTATGGTCCTGGGCAAGTCCTGCCCAAATATCAAAAATATGTATTCTGGAATGGATTTGTATGAAAAAAGAGGGGCATTGGTGGAATAGCAGTGGTATTCACAATTTTTGGTCAAGAAGTGCTTGGAGTTTTTTTGGAGTAATTTAAGGGTATTTTGAGGAAAATTTAACCAAAAATGAAGTTAAAATGTTGACATTAAAGATTAATCTCTGGGACTGAGATGGGCTTCAAATGAGGGATCTGATGCACATGATACTTCCAAAGTCATTGAATGTTGGTGCACCTCTGCAGCTAAAATATAGCATTGATGAGAGCTGGTATTTGAGCTAGTCATACACTAAAATCATAGAGCCAAAATTTACTCTGTAAGTTAGTCCTATAAGAATAATAACAGTCATGAAGTAGTCCTACGCAGGAATTTTCTTATGAATGTAAAAACAGTGGGAAGAGGGAAGGTATTGTAATGTATATACAATTACCAACTATATACTTACTAGTACACAGGGACACAAAGTCTTCATAATTCTATAGAACTATCAAGACTTTTCAAGATCCAAGGTTCTAGCATTTTCTAGGCTTAGGAGAGCAAGTAGTCTGGGTTTTTGAGTGTGCTAGAAATGGGCTAATTATTTTGGGCAACTCTGCACAGAGCCCAAGTTACTGTAAATGGTTTCGGAAAGTTGCCCAAATTGCTAAAAAGAAGACGTGGGTGACACCGTAAGTCCATATAGCAACCCGCATTAAAATTTAGCCAAGAACTCGGGGCAAAACTTTAGGCATTGTGGTAAGCTTTCTCAAGTTGCCCAATTGATCTACCAAATCGCGGGTTTGGCAACACTGGCTGTGTGTGGGGTCATGTGACCTCTTCAAGGGCTAATTAATTGCATTGTGGGATAGGTTATTGAACATCAACTTCTGGATGTAGACTGTCCAACTGATTTACCTTGGGAGTAAAACATACATGGCCTAGAACATGTTAATATTGAAGGCCTACATTGCAGAGTCCTAAACCAGGGGTCCAACCTGATAACCTTCAAACTGTTGCAGGCCACAAGTCATGTTGCTCTCAAGTAGTGGTAACTTATTGGTTACAAAATTGCAAAGTGAAGCAATGCTTACAATGATAAATACATTGTTTTGATAACATGCAATGATCATATGACTGTAGTCTTTTTCAGATACAATTCTTTAAGGGCCCTGTGGTACCATTTTTGAATTCTAAGGACTGGCCATAGTTTAGACATAACTCCTGGAGTACTTGGTACAGAAGACTACAGGACATTTATGAAGGGCCAAATTAACAGGAAACAATAACAGCATTTAGTTAATTAGGACTTGTATTCTTACAAAGCTTACTTAGCAAGCTTATTCCATGGATTATGAACACAATGCAGATGCACACAATGGCACATTATCATAGCCAAATCAGGGGTAAAAAGACAGCATGTATTCGAGTAAAAACAAATGACCCTATTCTTCTGTAATTTACGAAAATGGACTTGTGAATCGCCTACAACGCGCTCAATACTCTCTCGCTTTTGCAATCATCCTATTGAAATTAGCGGGTAATATCTACAGACAGCCTTGACAGAACATTTTCTTTTTCTTTGTTTCACCTTTTCTTCGTTTAACAATACACTGGCTCCTCTTTAAAATTCATTCCAAGGCAAAAACTAATTTCTTTTATTCAATCCATTGAGCTGCATCAGCTTAACCTATAACTTCAGAAGTCAAGGAAGAGAGAGTCCTATTGAGCTATCACGAGAAGATAAATGGACATGCTCCATTTCCATTTATGCATTTTACAATTTTTTTGTAAATTTCATTTTTTATCACAATGAGTCTTTGTGGATGTCTCTTTTCATTATGATAATGAGATTACTCCTCGTGGTTCAAGGTGACTTCACTTTTCAAAGACTACAGAACCGATGAGATTATGGATGAAACCGATGAGATTATGGATGGATCATAGCAAATATGGTTGGATTGCAATGGAGAAAATATAGCAATAAATCCTAATCGACTGATCACTTAAAAAAGTTGAGCTCATCATTAAAGCAATAATGTTAGAGTGATATTTAACAAATATATCTTGGTCCTAATTGATAAGCCTATACACTTTTATGGCAAGGTAATGATGGGTATTTAACAAGTTTCACACCCACCGAGGTTGTTACTTTGTTGAAGGAATACAATGAATCAGCATCAAACGCTGATTTCGGCCTCAAATCTACCTTTGATGCCCAGACTGATAAAGCTCTATATGCTTACATTACACCTAAGAAATCAAGAAAGTGGCCATGCCTTGGTTGGTCTGTAGAGGAGGCTGAGGTCTTACGCCTGTCATGTCATTCAAGCCAGGTAACAGGTGCACTTTCAAAATACTGAAAAAAGTGGCTGAACTAAATTTGATCTAAAGTTGCACCTTTCATGTGGGCCCCTCGCTACATGTAACTGGCCAATAGTAGATGATTCCCCAAGCAGCTGTATATAGGTTTCCAAGTAGCTTTCTTCCTTTAAAGAGACACTGACACATTTCAAAAATAGTGTGCCCTCTAGATTTTTCAAAATTGATATTTTTGCATGGCTGTAAAGCTTTTATATACATTAGCCCTCACCTGAAATTATTAAGCCCAAATCAGCGCGTTTATGGGTACACAGAACCATTTAATGTTGCAGGCCACAATAATTCAGCAGACGGCGCGGAAATGGCGTGTAACACAAGAAAACACATGCTTAAGTTGATTCTCATGGCATTCCACTTGTTTGACCAGTCTGTGACCTTTGTGGTTTTAATATGAATGAGTACGAGTCTATGACAGTTATGTAATAGACACATTTGTTGATTAAAGTTATGGCAAACTTTAAAGTTTGCCTACAAATTAGGGGGCCTACATGGATGTCTTTACCCTCTTTTTAATGTCCCTATCTGTTTTTGTGTATGTTATTTTTATGTGTTCTTCCAATGACCTAGACTATCATTTGCGAGCAAATTAATTTCATATTTTCTGAAAATGTGCAGTGTTGCCACTTAATTAGAGAATACAGGTTGATTTTGGGAACTGGTACTCTTTTTACGACGAATTGAACCCAAGGCGATACCATTATTTTAAGTGGAAGAACGAGGCCGGAGGCCGAGTTCTTCCACGCAAAAATAATGGTGTCGTCGGGTTCAATTCGTCGTAAAGAGAGTATCGGTTTCCCAAATCATACCTTTATTCTCATTCTTAAACATCTTTATCATTAAGGTCATCTTTAACCCAATTTCGCGATTCTTTACGGCTTAAATACAACAAGAAAGGACTGCCACCACCCAGTGACAACAATCGAACAATAAGGTCATCTGTTAACCACTTGGTCGCGATACTTTCGGCTTAAATACAACAAGAAAGGACTCCACCACCCAGTGACCACAATCGAACACCCGTTGAATGCAACGATCGTACGCAACGAGGCGCAACGTAGGCAGGCGCGCGCGAAATAGCAAAACGCGGTAATGACGCTAGCGCTCACCTAAAAATAACTTCATACGCAGCGCGTACTACATGGGTTCAATTAACGAATTAACCCGGGCATCAGCCAATTGACATTGGCTACATTTTTCACAGTTTTTAAAAATGGCCATTACCTCACTCACATACCTATTTGACCAATCACAACTCACTATCATATCCCATTCATTATTAGTTTTCTTCAATCACTAGTAATGAGAATCACTGGAAATGGTAATGATTAAGACCTATTATTATTATTAGATATATGCATCTTTACGGTTTGGGTGCTTGTTTGTTGATTCAGGAGCAAAGTAAATCTTTATGGAACTAAAGCTAATTTTTTGCTAACGATTGCTATTGCTATCTATCTATCTAACGGCCGCAGCCGAGATGCCTTTCAGCATGTAGCGCAATGTCCCTGTTTGTCATTAGGTTTGGGGATGTCAGATGGATCCTGCTGATGTCTCGAGCACTCACATAATTTATTAAAGGGGCGACGACCCCTGTTTTTGCATGTACTTCACAACATGTGACGTCTGAGACTACTTGTCAATCGCACGATGACAGTGACCGTCAAATCGGGCACGGCGTTGGGCACAGAAGATGAAATTGGAGGATATCTCCATATCTGTGCGTTGGGTCTTGTGCTCGGCCAGGATATGTTTTGTACTCCGCATAAGAAGCTTGGTGTAGGTGCCATCCAGTCTATCCTGTAGCACGCTCTTCATGGTCCAGGTCTCAGATCCATATAACTAGGAATACTCTATTGCTAAGTCACTTGTTATTGCTCACTAGTCAGGCGGCACATACAGGCAACACTGAGGAGAGGGGCTTATTGTCAATTTTTTTCCATTATTTCAATATCTTCCTCCCATCAAAATCACTTTAGTAATAGGGGTCAGTTGACATCATCGGCGTACCGAGGCAGTCGATCCAGAGGGGGCAAAATTCCCAAGTCATCCCACCAGAGGGGGCAAAATTCCCAAGCGTCACGCCAGAGGGGTAAAAATTAATAATTGTCTCATGATTTGCTCCCAATTAAGTCTGATCTTGATGAAATGCACACTAAGTGCCGAAATTGCCAATTCTAACATTAATTTTGCCAAATTTAGTCGTGAAATTGGTGAATTTCCCTAATACTAGGACGAAAATGCATTTTTGATCCCTATCGTCCCGCTTTTCAAGCCAGAGGGGGAAAACTGCCCCCCCCCCCCCGCTGGTACGTCACTGGTTGACATTGAATCCCTCAGCCCAAACAGGGGTTAGTCAAGTGCTGACATTATCAATGGATATGGTTAAATCCTCCACCCTAATATGGATTAGTGTTGGGGGTTTTTGCCTTTTAACCTATGCCAAATAAAGTGCCTTTACTCCTCAACTTTTGAAAACAAACTTGCTTGACTTCAGAAACTGGTCCTATCAATAACACCAAATTTCTATTCTATTCATGGGTCCCCATGGGGTCACATTATATGAAAACCTTAAATCCTTATAAACCTTTAACAGATCCAGATCTTGTACTGAACAATAAGCACACTGCCAACACAACAAACCACACCAAAACAACACACACAATACTAATACTCAAATTCCCCCTTTTACAAAAAAAGAGATTGTTATCAAATTCTATGGGTTGCACTCCAAAAAGGCAAAACAAGGAAATTGTGAGGAAGTTCATGAAAACCTGTTTTTAATACTATATTAAGGCCTAAAAAAGGTTTGTTTGCCCTTTTCCAACCGACCCAAAATATTGGAAATGTTGGATTTTTTTAATTTTAAATTTTGGATTTAAAACAAAAGAAAACTTTTTAAACTACATATTAAACTGTCCCAAAATGTATTTTAAACCAATATCCTGTAATACAAACGCCAATGCTTGGGATAACCAATTCCAAGCATTCTCTGGCAGTATGATGCACATCCGAGATTAAATATGAATGGCAATGAAAACCACAACATTTCCTCTATGTATTTCATTCTTAAAATATTGTGCTGCTCATATCATACGAATCTCGATCCCATCCCCTTTTCTCCTAGATCTATGTATAATGTAGATATTCATACATGTGTAAAGAAGAAAAGGGGATGAGATCAAGATTCAGCACATTTTATACTGGTTGGTTGATGTACGTATGATATACATACAAAAAAAATCGACCGACCGACCCTCCCAATTTTCAGGCCAAAAGGGCAAACAAACTTATTTTTTAGGCCTAATAGTTGAGGTGAGTCCAGTGGTGACATCATGGGTTGATGTCGGACATCCTTTGATGCTTTTACATCCCAATTATATTGTGTCCAATCGAGTGCAAAGCCCAATAATGGAAATAGAGCTAGTGGAGTGACACAAATTGCTGGGTCCCAGTGCTGCCACTTGCATTATCAGGGATTAATTGGGTTCAAATAACTAAGGCATGGCCATTTTGCTCCTAAGAATCAATTATGAAGATGGAAAAGAAAAGAGTACCATCATTATAATAATAGGATATTGTCCTATTATGCTTCTGCCAAATTGACCAACAATTGGCTATGGCTCCCAGGTCAGAGTTTAGCTGAAGTCTGGAATAGAAGTATCCAGCTTGTAACATGTTTATATTGGGCCCCTGCCACCAGTATAACGTTTGAGAAGGTAAGGGGATCTGTGACAGATCATGGACAACAGTCATATTGGAATATCTAGCTTGGAGTGATAGGCCATGAATGCATATTTGGTGTATCAACATACTGAATACACTCTGAATATCCACAGAAACTCTCCCCCCCCCCCCCCACCAAAAAATTATAGCATGTTGGCCCCAAAATTCTAGTTGGACTGGCATTGATGATTTGGGGGGGGGGGGGGGGGGGGGGGGGTTTATTGAGGGTTTAGGACCTCATAATATGCCTATTAGAAAATCTAGTCATCTAGGATTTTTTTTTAAGTTAAAGAGCTGGAGAAGTAGGCCTATACTACATACTCTTGTCATAATTACTTTTGCTCTGCGTCAGGACTATGCCAGCATCCCACCAGACAGAACCATGATAACGCACAAAGCCAATACATAGATGCACGTTACACACAGCAACCTCGCCCGCGTATTTATACTTATGCACTGACTATTTCAGAAAAGGAATTTTGATGGCCACTCTAAAGCGATTGATTGGCGCATTTTCAAGTGCTAATCATGGAAAAAATTGGGAGGGGTGGAGGGGGCAGAAAAAGAAGGGTAAAACATTTTTGTTCCTTCTTTCATCGGAAAATAGATAATCAAAGTTTTACTTACTGATTGACCGTGAAAGGCTATTCCTCCACAAAAAAAGGGTATGCATTTCTAAAAGACAAACATACATAGTATCCAGAGTTCAGAATACAGTGAGACACCAATAGCGTCTATGTAGTCTTTGCCAGACCAAAACACAACTTGCGAATGGCCCTGCAACTCGCTCACATGATGGTTTGAAAATGGGGGATTATGAGTAAAACCAGTTTTGTAAAAGTGGAATTATTGAGCTACATTAATTTTCATGCTTTTTGCTCACTTCCGAGCAAGCACGAAATTAAGAAACACACAAAAATGTGTATTTTGGTGAAGTTTCTTTTTATGTACGATAACTGAATAAAAATTAATTTAAAAACAAGTGAAAATGACAAAAATTGCAGAAGCACGAAAAAATTACACACAAAAAAAATTCCACTTATCGGTCTAACGGTCAATTGTGCTACTGTTATCTTGTTTAGAGGCTGTCTTCCAGATTCAAAATGGGCCTTGGCTTATCCATATCAGTTCTATTTGCAATATTAGGAAGTTACCCTCTCTCAAAAAATTTACCCTGCCAGAGGGGAAACTTCAACCAGATCTATTGCATTGCTGGGATAAGTGCAGATGAAGTTACAAGACATGGTACTGCACTGCAAAAAACTGTGAAGTACTCAATATTTTGTTAGTGAGGGTTTTGTGTGTGTTTAATAAATGTAAAAAGTTGGTATCAGAAGTTCAAATGAATGTCCTTTTTGGTGTCATAATGTTGAAGGGGGACATTTGGGATCACAGGCATCTCAAAGCAGTCAAAAAAGCATTGGGGATTGAAACATAATCACCTAAATACCATTCTTTGCTAAAACTTACGTGGCAGACTGTGTGATTACTATAATGATTATGAAATTGGATTTTTGTATCATCCTATAATACTAGAAATGAGGCGACCTGGATTCTCTGCTGATTCCTATCCTTTTTATCCCAAAGAAAATCAGGTGGCATGTAAGAGGAGGACCATATTTTCTGTGATTGTTGTTTTTTGTTCAAGAACAAGGATTATGTCATGTTTGTTTTAGAGTAAATCCTTATCAAGACTAGACAAAACAAATACACAACATGTACACATG
>JAMKCH010009425.1:0-57314 GCA_023653785.1 Ophioderma brevispina | reverse complement strand
AGAGGTGGTGCAGATATCAAATGAATAGATTGGTAATTATGTATAAGCCAATATTTCGCAGAAGAATTTTCGCGGTTTTAATTTGCAGATTGTAAATTTTCACGGGTTGTTGAATTCACGTTTGGGTAATATGCTCTATCGTAGTAAATGCTTAATTTTCACAATGTTGCTGGTTTTATTTTTGGGAGGCCTATGATGATCCGCAAAAATAAACCACGTGAAAATGTCAGCTATACCCAGTATTTGGTTATAGGTCAAACACAATGCTGATGGAGCGACAGTCTATAGGATCAAAGGAATTCTGACGGCAAATTTTGTTATTTCTCCGATAGGCAGCCTCACTTGCACTTTTTGATTCTGTCATTAATTGACGATTGAGCGGAACGGCTTTTTGAGCAAGTGTCTTGTTCCTTGAAAGGGTATACCACTAAAACCTGTCTCGCCTCCGACTTAATTAATTCATTTCCTTGAAATGTGGAAGAAAAACACTATTTGACCAATCATGTTCCTTTTCTTGTGCTTGTCGTCATTTTTTTTTTTGAGTGGGGGAAACAGGAGAGGCGGGGGGGGGGGGGGGGGGTCGAAAAAGAATGCCAATCAAACATCTCTTCAAAAAAGCACTTTTGACTCTTCATAATTGATGTACTAAAGTGAAACAGTACTTTTCTGGTATTGTGATGTCACCCATGGTGTTACACAAAATAAAAGTCATAGAACAGGTTTGGCCAAGTACGTCATTAGAAATTTTCCTTGAACTGTAGGAACGTCCACATTACAAAACAAGTATCTTACATTTAATTGTTCATCATCAAATATTAAGGTGGATTGAAGGATATCAAAACGACTTCTTTTCATTGTATTATTTGCAAACCAGTAGCTGTCCCATGTAGTTAATACCAAAGATAGTGCGGAGTCAGCGTTAATAGTTGATTCATTGAAGCAGTCCATTTGTCTTTTATTGGCCCCTTTACCCTCCCATCTGTCAAACCCTCTTTTTAATCTCAAATGAGAAGTGAAGATGTAACATAAAACCTGCATAAAACAATGCCGCAAGAAAAAACCAGTGGTATCACAATTGCTTTAACTGCAGTGCATACAAGTGGTGCCTAAATTGTTGTATTCTTTACGTACAGTCATTTCCTTGAAAGTTACAAAGATTATCAGAGAAAATCAAAACAAGCACACAAATAACTTAGCAAAAGGCTTTGATTTCCTTAAAGAAAGGAGAGGGCACTATAGCACATCTTGCAGGGGCCAGGTGGTGGCGGTCAAGAAATCCAAAATTTAGATGTCACCATTGGTTTAAACAATAACAAGTGATCTTGATTGAAAACATCTGAATATGTTGTAAGGAATATTTTCTTATTCCCACACCGTTGGACTGAGGAATCAAACTCCATATAAGAGTATTTATGAATATTTATATATTGGCCAAAGGAACACCATGAACCTGCCAACATCAAAGCACTAATTTTTTTTAGTTGGAGAGTTTATATATTGACGAGGTGGCGCCATCAGCTGGACAGGGGCAAAAAAAACAAAAGCAAAGTTTTTAACTAGCTAGTAAATCTTCGTTCCCAGTTCAGCTCATTTTAGACTAAGAGTTTTAAAATTAAGAGAAAATGTGACCTGTGGGATTGTTATAAATCCTGACTCTCATCTGAACCTTCATCTTCTTTCTGTGCACTTTCTTATCATCTAATTGGTGAAGGGATCGTACCTCCAGCCTACTATGTTGTTTTCCACCAACAAATACTAATAATAAAACCGTCTCGCCAGGTATTTCATTACATTTCAAAGAACTACAGGAGTAAACACTTTTCATGCAAAGCTCTTACTTCACATGGGCAGCCAGTCTGATAATGCAAGATCAAGATTCAAAGAGAGTGAAAAAACAGCACTCTTTCACAGCATCGCAGGTAACATGAGTACATGTTTTCATGTGCAAATTGGATAGGAGATGTATGGGATTAGTGACACGGAAAATCCATTTCATTGACGAGAAAGAGGCAATCCCGATTCGGTTAATAACATTGACAAGCCTTTAACTAGCGTACCTCCTTAGCTTAATTGGAATGAGCTGCCTCTGATGTGTCTGAAAGCAATGTGTTTATGTTGAATAAGCTTGGAGCATGTTCAAAGCACTTTGCTATAACCTATGCGCAATGTCTTTAAATGCTGAACATTTGTGAAATATAGCATAGAGATTTGATAAAATATGGCTTTGATGAGGGTAAATGTTGTATAGTTTTTCTTTGTATTTTGCTTAAAAACTAAGCAAAGTTGAAAATACGAGGATCATCTGTTTTATACTACTAGTTTAGGTTTTTTACTTTACACTATTAAAATGTTGGTAAAACATCACACTTGACATACTAAATTAACTTAGTATCTCATCACAATTCGTGAGTTCTTTTGGGGGACCAAGGCTTGAGGGGTGTGGGGACAAACACCCTCCCCCCCCCCCACACACTTTGATCCCCATTATATCAAAAAATATCAAAGCTGTGGTTTCTTCTTGTGCTATATCTGCTACAGTTACAATCTCCCCTCATGGCATAGCGCACATCAAACCATCAAGGCAAAGAAAGTGCATCATCACTTGTTGAACCAGTTAGGTCTCATATCAAACCGGAAGAAGAAATAAAACTCTTATTTCTACCCACCGGAATCCATTTCATGGTCATAATCATCAAATTTGTGCCTAAACTGTACGCCTGCCTCAGGAGGAAAAGTTTGGCATAGTTTTTATTGGTCTGTTGAGACAAAGCGACGAATGCACATGTATACCCAGAGCCTCCTTTCGTTGCATGTGTCTGTGCTTGACTAAGCACATGCTAACGTCAGTACAATGCACATGCATGTGTTACTTCGTACTCAAGCTGGGAGAGTATACAGATGGTGTGCTTAGCGGGCAGTTCGTCATCCAAAACCTCGTCCCCCTGACTTACCTAAAAAAAAGTTGAGATTTTTATATCATCTGAACATGGCTTTCGTAAAACCAATGTAATCTTCCGTTCATTTCGGTCGTATATGTATTATCCTCTCCCCTCACCCATTGGGATTATTTTCAAACCATCAAGAACATAGCAATTTGTTTTTCTGTCGTAAACGAACAGGAAATTACAGTACAGTGGCCTATGGGCCGTGGGAAAAATGCATTTGCTCATACCACAAACGCAAGTCGGGATCCACTCAAATTTTGTGAATAAAGCTTTACTCAAGGATACTAATGACAAGTGAATAAAACAGAAGGTGCTGAAACAAGAAATTGTCACCTTAAACACATCCAGAAAAACAGTGGCCATGTTTTGTGGGGAATGAAAATAAAGATATGCTAACAGCTCCAGTGGTTTACCAGGCCTACCGCTGAAATCTAATCTATTCATTCAATAAGATCCTTTCTAATCATAGCATGGGTCGTCACTTCAGCAATGTTAGTCTAGAACAGTGTTTCCCAACTGGGGGGTGACCCCTAAAGGGGTCGCTGGCGTAGGAAGGAGTCAACGTGGACTTTGCATTTTAAAAAATTTGGGTAAGTACATATCAAAATTGTCAATCCATGTTGGTTCCAGGCAAAAATCGTTTGGGAAAGTGGTTATACATTGCAAAATAAAGGGCTTTCAGACCTGTGTGATCCAATCGTGTTGTCACTGGAGTAATGAGTAGAGTAATTGTACAGGTACCAAAAAGTCTCAGAAAGTTAACAAAAATTTGGCACAGGACAAAAACTTTATCACCCACATGGTTTACATCTAAAACTGTTTTTTTTTTAATAAGTTCATGCATAAAATATGATCTTATGAGATTTCTAGTCAAATTCCAATTGGAAAATATGGTAAATTTGACCAGGATATATCAAGTCAGAAAATGACAGGCAACCAAACTGTTTTCCTTTAATACCTCAATGGCCTTTCCGTGCATGCATACAGTGTGCACAGGTTACGGCTTTTGAGATTTGATGACTCCACATCGAATTATTAACTGAAGCTATGAAAAATGAGCAGAGCATCTTCAAATCTTATGGTGTGTGTGTGTGCATGTGAAGGGTCACTGTAGTTGACATCCAATTTATTAGTGCAAATTGTTTTGAGCTTCTGTTGTAGAGAGGGCACTTGATTGCCACTCCTAGCCTTACTAGATGTAGTTTTGTATTGAACATACAAGCCCACCCCCTTGTATGCAATGCAAGTACCCATTTGAACCAAACCATCCCATGTTTTGAAGATGGACATGAAGTAGACTATTGTCAA
This sequence comes from Ophioderma brevispina, assembly GCA_023653785.1. NCBI lineage: Eukaryota > Metazoa > Echinodermata > Ophiuroidea > Amphilepidida > Ophiodermatidae > Ophioderma > Ophioderma brevispina. Next base: position 53,061 of record JAMKCH010009425.1, on the reverse strand, counting down.
AAGGCGTACAAGCACTTGGGTGAAAAATTGTGTATTAGTACGGCCTTGCCAGCTAAAAAACCACATCAGAGAGGAGTGAATGGCTTCCGGAGAGTGTAAATACCTTAATAGCTAGGAGACTATCCTTTTTTCAATTCTAAGGTTTTTTGACGGGGGTTCTTAAATATTTTGTTGGCAGTTTCAGATAGGGGGATATCTTACGCATTTCTGTGCGGGGGTCATGAATTCTGTTAATTCTTCCTAAAAAGAAAAGCAATTAAACAAATTGTAACTTCATGGCAAAATAAAATCCTAATTGAGCATGGAACACCTGAGCAAGTATTGAGCATTCGATCCAAAGAATAATGAAATAGCGTGGAATGAGGAAAATCAACTTCAAATGTTCTTTTGGTCAGGTGCTCCTGTTTAATTCAGGCAATTTTTACAGACAAATTTGATCGAATTTAGATTCAAAATAGTATCGGTATAAGAGGCAATATGATAGCAATTCTCCTTGTTATATATTATTTATTTGTCATAAAAGATTTTTATGGTGGGAAGATAAGTAGAATCTACTTAAAAAAGAGGGACTAATTGGGCAATTGAGAGAAGAAAATATGGATCAATCGCTTAGAGTTTAGCACATTGGGGTGGAAGGCATTAGTGATTCAGAATTTTACAATTTTTAGTATGATATCCTTTAGTTCATTAGTTTACAGCATCAGAATTTTAAATTTGGTCTATTAAATGGTAGGTGTCACAGTTAATAGTACCATAAAATAGTAGTAAAGGGTTCTTAACTGCTGTATAGTCCTTTATTAGTGGGGGGACTGTAGGAAGCTCTTAATGTGAGTGTGCAAATTCTGGATAAAATTGTGAATTTTGGTCACAAAGTACTTTAACATTGATAATCAAAAAAATTGATGAAGCACTTGCCACACCCCTTTATGGCCACAGCTGGATTTCAAGGTTACACAGGAGGTAAAATTGTAAAATGTTCCGTTTGTGTTAAAACGCACACCATGATGTCTGTCTGGTTACAGGATTCAAAAAGGTATAGTTTTTATACGACCTGTGACTTATAGTTCAGGAATTATGGTGTAAGACTGTAAAAAGGTAAAAAAGTCAATTTTTGTTTGTGGTACAGGGTCAAAATTAAAAAGTTGCTCCAATTGTTGTAAATTGACGCAAATGGTTTGGTTTAGCTCATGAATGAAATATAGGAATATTATTGACTATCTTACGTGCCTGGTTCTTAACCAAAATGCGATAAGTCAACATCTATTGCACTATAGGATATATTGACCTGTACCTATTTTGTTGGATACGTGAACTAGCATAACAGATAGGCAAACTATTCCTTATTTTCAATCCTTTAGCGGGAAACAATTTGCACCCCATATTAACTGAATCAATCAACTTTTAACTTTTGCCCCATGTACAAACCAAATTGGCTATTTTTCACCATTTTTACAGTTTTTAACCCCGTAAAACCTGTGGAACTTATACCCATAGATATTGTAAACTATACCTTTTATGGAATCCTTGTAACCAGACAATACCATGGTGTGCCTTTTTCAACACAATTCGGACATTTTAATTTTTTTACCCCTGGTATAACCTTGAACCAAGCTGGGGGCCATTAGGGGGTTTGGAAGTGCTTTCCATCAATTTTATGGATTATCACTGCCTAAAGTACTTGTGGTGGTCAACAATTCAACAATTTTATCGCTGAAGCGCTCACTCTTCACTACAGCCCTGCGATTGGTTCGGTTTTGGTTTCTCAGATTTTTAAGAACGCATTTTTGAGGGTTCCATTCTTCCAGGGTTCCTCTGAGGACAAAAAAAGTTTTAAGTCTCATTTTTTCCTGAGAGTGCAACTAATTATGACTAAGATTGCAGCTTGAGTGGAATTTAGTACTACTAAATCTAAAATCCTCACACATGTGATCTTGTACAATTGACTCATATCACCAATAGCCAAGAAATGAGCCATTCACAACTAATCCTACAACGAAGAACAATTTATGACTGAATATTTCCAATTCAATCATCATCAGAAAATGGGACAGCACTATACACAACATAACTAAACAATGAAGAACACTACTGTAGTAACCCACTTGATACTTTTGCCTTTCAAAGTACAGCATTAGTTGTGCATACCCTACATTTCCTCAGAAGTATTCTCAGATTTGATTTACAAGCAGTGAACCCTCTGTGTTTGATAGTAGACATGAATATTCAGCAGGTCTGTACCCTCTCCCGATACCTTTCTGTTTAATGATGTTTAAGATTTATATATACGTTTGAATTTGGCTAAGCAAAGGCGGGTTAGTTACCCAATTGGCTTGTGTTTTCTGCCTGTTTCAACTCTTCTGATTACGATTTTTTAGTGTCATAGTACTTTTCACCTTAATACGGTCATGTTTATCTATAGTATTCAACTGACATGCGTTTGTCGTAGTTCTTTTATGTCTTTTGTTCAGGTGCTCCTACATATTAGCTCACCAACTCGGTTAATTTCAGCAAATTTCCAGACAAATTTTGATCTGATTTAGATTCAATGTATAGGTTACTGCCCCTTTAATGAGCATAAGATTGCAATTCTCCTTGTTATATCATGGGAAGTATATGTATACTCACTCAAAAGAGACTATTGGGCATTGAGCGCAGAAATTGGATCAATTGCTAAGGTTTAGCACATTGGGGTGGAGGCATTAGTGATTCCGAAATTTACAATTTCTATTAATTATCTACCGTGATTCATTAGTTTACCGTATCAGAATTTTAAAAGTTTGTCTATGTAAATGGTAGGTGTCACAGTTAATAGTACCATAAAATAGTTAGTAAAGGGTTCTTTACTGCTGTATATACCTTTTATGGTTCGTTTGGGGTTCTCAGATTTTTTAATAGAACCATTTTTGAGGTTCCATTCTTCAGGGTTTCCCCCTATAGAGGACAAAAAAAGTTCTAAGTCACATTTTTTTTTCTGAGAGTGCAACTAAATTTGACCAAGAGTGCAGCTCAGAGGGTGTTTTGAGTCAATCCCACATGCACAGTTTTGGGAAAATTTCACCTCAATAGGGTCATGTGATCCCATAAAAATCCTATTCTTAACACATAAAATCCTGACCTTAACCCTATTTTAAGTCCATCAACGCGTTAGTATTAGGGATTTTTAGGCATTATTATGAAATATCTTGTGGTTCTTAAACTTTTGAAACACTTTTTATCCCTAAGTACTGATTGTGTTTAGTACAGTACATTAATATAGGAACATTGCAATGCATCATGGGATTGATTTCAAAACCCCCTCTTATTGCAGCTGAGTGGAATTGTATCTACTGAAATCTAAAAACCTACAAACACATATCTTGTAGCAATTTGACTCGTAGCACTCAAAATCAAGTAGCCAAATAAAGGAGCTATGCAGAACTAATATTCAACAAAAACAAATAAACTGAATATTTCCAATTCAATCATCATCAGAGAATGGGACAGCCTATACAAACATTTATCAATGAAAGAAACTAACTGTATAGTAATAAGTTATATATAACCCACTTGAGTACTGTTTGCCTTTCAAAGTATCATTAAGTATGTTGTATACACTAACATTTCCTCTCAAGAAGTGTTCTCAGATTTGAATTTACAAAAAGTGAACCCTCTGTGTTTGATAGTAGACAGGAATATTCAGCAATGTATGTGACACCTCTCCTGGAATACCTTTCCGATTACTGATTTTTAAGTTTACTTCTGAATCTTGAGTAAGCAAAGGTGGGTTAGTTACCCAATTGACATGTGTTTGTTCTTGTGTTTCTGCATGTATTCAGCTCTTTCTGATTACTGATTTTTTAAGTGTATATACTTTTGAACCTTAAGTAGGCCAGGTTACATGCGTTTGTCCTTATGTTCTATCTTATCTTACTATATGTACGCCTCTACATGCAGACTAGATCTTTGGGGTTCAACAGACTGAAGGGCGCACACCACTAAATGAATGCTGCATTATCAAAAAAAGTACCACATAGAGATTCTTTGACTTGAACTCTTTGTGACAATATTTTGAATGCTTTGAGTGCATTTCCCTATAGATCACAAATTAAACTTTCCAAGAATGTTTTAGACGATTCTAGTATAGGCTTTAAGATAAGGGAATAAGAAGAGTGCCATCACTATTTTGAGCTGATACGTATGAAGAGAAGATCCCATGTGCTATCTCACTAACTGCTTTGACCACATAATGCAAATGTCTTTTGTTTTTTAGAGAATTTTTTTGAAGCAATGGCGACACAATTTGACAAGTAGGGACATGCAAGAGCTATTACCTCCACAAAAATCAGAAAAATCCATTGCAGGAATCTTGCCATTTAAGCCTATAAAGGTCATATATGTATGTTATAGTGCCCTCTCCCATAGAAAGATGTGTAAAAGTATATTTTATGAAAATCATATTTGCCCGCAATGAAATTTCATCAATTGTACGTAGTTAGTAGAATAAATACTCCAAATTATTTGTCAGAAGTGTGTTGCCGTTGATATTTTTTGTTTTATTCTGGTTTTATCATAATAAATGATACTTTCAAACAGCTGTGATCCCATGAATCAATCCATCTCTTTAACAACCTTTTATTGTGTTTCGCATTCGGGCACATTGTGTCCCCGTTCGTAAGTCACACATTTGAGCGCCTGATAAGCACAGTAAATGTGAGTTCTTAGTGATTTGAAGATGGTCCTTAATTCATTTAAACATTTTCTATGTTATTTTGCTCTGTTTTCAACTAAGGATTGACAAAATAATGATGAAAATTGGGTAGTCTTGCAAAAGTTCTTTGAAACCAGCCAGAGATCGATACCCGGAAGATTTTGTCCATAGCAATGATCATGTGATATCACATTCTTGAAAGTCGGCGATCTGCCAATCGCATTGGCTCGTGGGATACACACGGGATCTTCTCTCATGTGTATGAGCATGTATACTTCTTAGCCACTTCTGACCAGGGCCAAAATTTGAGGGCCTAGTTTCTATGCAGAATCAAATTTCAGCAATATGTAATAATCTTGGTGATGAACAAGCTATTTCACTTATATCATCTTCACTGGAACCAGTCCCCAAAGGCCTGCAAAGTATCTCACGCAGGTTGGGTTTTTGTCTCGCCTGAACTTTGTTCGGCAGAGACTTAGTAATCACTTTCTGTCTGTCCGTCCGTCCGTCTGTCTGTCTGTCATGGTGTCTGCGCGGCGTCCGTGTTCACTGCTTGTGTACGATTTATCTGGAGTTCCGTCAGGGCTATGATGATGTAACTTAGTGGAAAGAAGCAGGTCCACGAGTTCTCGACCTGATTAGATTTTTGGCGTAAAATATGCTAATTAAGTATCTAATTTGCATAATTAACGAAAATTTTCCCGCAAGGCTTGTGTACAAGTTTTCTGAAGTTCCGTAAGGCGTATGATGAACTTGGTGGAAGGGAGCGGGCTGGAGAGTTCTCGAACTGATTAGATTTCGGGCGTATTTCGGGTAAATTAAGTATGCAAATGAGCTAATTAATATGTAAAAATCAGCGTAATTGCTATAATTTTGAAACGGTACATTGGATACGGAAAATTCCTTCACTGCATGAAAGCCTATCATGGTGCGCATCTTTTTCGTAATTTGAAAGTGTGTGATACATGCGGCTTCGGTATGCAAATGAGATAATTAAATATGCGTAATTACTGTATCTCTGAAACCGTACATCGGATAGGCAAAATTCCTCGCTGCAGAAATATTACTATTGCCAATGATCTTTGGGGTGAGTATCATAATTGGGTCAACGTGGCATTTGGGGTGTAAAATATGCTAATTAATTAAGTGTTCTAATTTGCATAATTAAGGAAAAAAGTCTGGTGGATAGTTATCTAGGTTCCGTAAGGCATATAATGATGTAACTTGGTTAAGGAAGCAGGTTGGAGAGTTCTCGACCCCTGATTAGATTTTGGGAATATTGGCGTTAATAGGTATGCAAATGAACTAATAATTATGCATAAAATCTGCGTAATTGCTATATTTTTGAAACTCGGTTACATCGGATACACAAACAATTCCTTCACTGCATGAAAGCTTGTATTGGTGCTGCGCATCTTTGGTTGCCATTTGAAAGTACAAGTATTGTGTGATATTTGCGGCTCTTCGTATGCAAATGTTTTTTTTTTATTGACTAATTTTTGTAAATATGCATTAATGACCCCTGTATCGCTGAAACGGCTAAATCAGGATAGGCAAAAATATCCTTTGCACATGAAATGACTAGTCGTGCATACATATTTTCGTGTGAATAAAGGGGTTTTAGGTAAAAGTGCATGTGGGAAAAATTAAAGGGCTGTTGGGGACAGGGGGAGGGGTGGGTGTTGTTGGGGTGTTGAGGTTGTTTGGGGGTAGTGAGAGGGGCGGTCTGTAGGGCGGGTCGCCCGCGGGCGTGGCGCCCAGGGGAGGGTGGGCGGGGGGTGGGGGATTGGGGCGGCGGGGGCTGGTGTTGAGGGGTGGTTGGGGTAGGTGTAGCGCCCGTGGTCGGTGTTGTTGAGGGGGGTTGGCGGAGGGGGGAGGGGGATGAAGGTATTGAGGGGTGTTGAGGAGGGGGTTGGTGTTGTGGGGTGTTGGGGAGGGTGCAGGGGAAGTGTTAAGGGCTATGGTGGTCTAGGGCTGTTGATGAGGGTGTTCGGGGGAAGGGGATGGAGAGGTGTGAGGGTGTTGGAGGCAGGGATAGTTGAGCACTGGTGTTAGGGCAGGGGGCCCGAGGTGGAGCCTTGGAGTGCGATGTGTTGAGGGGGTGCTTCGGGGTGGAGTGTTGAACGGGTGTTGGGGAGGGGGAGTGGGATGACGATGTCGTGTTGAGGCGGCCGGGTACCGGGGGGGATTTTGATCGGCGGCAGGGGGGGTTGAGGTAGGGGTCGGGGAGGTCCTCGCGGCCGTCCGCTTTGGCCCTTCGTGGGCTCCGTGCACGGCCTCAGGCGGGGGGTGTCCGTGGCGGGGGTGGCGTGAGCGGACGTGCCCGGGCTCGATGGGGGCTACGGTTGGGCCGGGAGCGCGCGAGGGCACGGGGTGGGAAGGTGGGGTGGAGTGGCAGGGGACGGGTGTTGCCTTTGTGGAGGGGGGAGGGAGGGGTGTGGGGGGGGGAGGTGGGGTCGGGGAGGGCCCTCCCGGGGGGTGTGGGGTGTGGGACTTTGGGGGTGTGCGTGGTGGGGGGTGGAGGGTTGGGGCCGCGCTCGGAACTATTTCTCGCTCGTGGGGAGTGACCGGGGCGGTGGAGGAGGGGTGGGGGGCGGGTGGGTTGGGATTCGGTCGGGGGGGACCTTGGGGGTGGGTGGTGTTGGGTGTGGGCGGGGTCGCCGTGGGGGGCGAGGGGATGAGGGGCGGCGAGGGGGGTGGGGATGGGGGCGCAAAGGGGGTGTTGAGTTCGGGGTTGGGCCGGGGGGAGGTGGGAGCGGCTGCTTGGGGACGGGTGCGGGGCCGACTGTTGTGCGGGGGAGGGGTAGGGACCGGTGGGGGGTTGCCGGTCGTGCTTTCTTCGGTGGTGTGGGCCGGGGAGTGGAGGTTGGTGGGGAGGGAGGGTGGGTGTTTGTTGGGGGACAGGGGGTTGGGGGGGATGGATATTGAGGAGGGGCGTGGCGGGGGGTGGGAGGGGTGGTGGGGTGCCCTGACGGGATAAGGTGCTTGCGGGACTGTTGGGGGGTAGGGGCGGGGGGGGGGGGAGCAGGGTGTTGGGGAGGGGGTGTCGTGGGGGGATGTTGGGGAGTGGTGGGGTGCTGAGGGGTGGTTAGGAGGGGATATCTGAAATCCTTCACGCCCTATCTGCTGCACAATTTTTTGGGAACACCCTTCTATTTTATACAATTGGCAATCTGGTTGTGTCATATTGTCTTACAGCTATGACGGCAAAAAGCAGGCGCGAGACGGGTTCGAGACAACCCCGCCTTGTTTTTTTACCCGAACTAACTATCATTTCCCCCAAACGGTGGAATGATTTAGTGTTGTGTACCCTGAAATTGGCATCCTTCCAGAGGGGCAAAATTCATCTGTGACATCTCGGTGATTTGCTCTAAGTAAGTCTGAACTTTGACAAAATTGCAAGGGTGCTGAGTGGCTTAGCGGGGAACAAAAATTTGTCAAAGTGTACTTTAATTTTGCCCCACATATGAGGCTGAATTGTTTCCAAAGGAGATGAGGGATGTAACTGTAATATGAAAATGCATTAAATTGGTCAATGTCATCCCCCCCCAACGCAACAGTTTGCGAAAACAGTAAGAGTTGAGAAGGCGCGCTTTTATTTAACGTCAGTACGGCCAAGCAATGCCATTTGTAGTTCTAGTTAAAGATTCATTGACGGCTATAGCCAGCAGTTTAGTTTATGATGGGGGAGGCAAGAGAAGAATAAGAAACACAAATTTAGACGGTTGCCGGTTGGTGTAACAACGTAAAAACAAAATCTTGACAAAATTTTGAATTTTTATAATGTTATCAAGGAATATTATAATATTCCAAAAGGTGGAGCTAAAGAATCAACCCCACTGTAAAGGAATTAAACATTTCTATATGAATTATGGACGAGGAAGGGAAGATGTGGGCACATATATGGGCCACGGGAAGAACACCTGACAAACCCCATACCAAAGCACTTACATTGATTTGTTTTCCGCCTCCATATTTGCTTGTTTAATTTCTTGATATTTTGGGTGACGTTGCATATTGAATGAGGCTTGGCCGCCATCGTCTGAGTTGATGCCATCTGAAGTGTCCATCCCTCTATAGCTTTTGCATGCCAATTCACAGCTTGATTGCCCTTAGTTTTATCATGGACACAAAACCAGAGAATTAAAAAAAAAATATATCAATTAACGACAGTTATGAAAACTGATTGGTTTATTATTTCCCCACTGACTTTATCCTGGGTAAATTGTAAACAAATTTCATTTGCTGGCAAGTATAATGTTTATCAAGAATATTTGAATATTCCAAACTGGTGTAGCTACAGATCAACTCCAGCTGTTACAGGTTGTTAAACATTTCCTATAAGGAATATTGGACGAGGACGAGGTCATATATGGGCCATTCTCCGTTAAGGTGTTCAAGTTTGGTCTCCAAAATGACGAAATAATCAACATTAAGGAATTCTGAAAATCATTGAATCGTAATTTTAATATTCTCAGAACATCTGAACATGCATGTTAGAATTAAAAATACATCCGATTTTTAGTATAATTGCCTAATGTAACACTTATAACTAATGTCCGTAACTTATCTGTCGGGCCTTTTTCTTGTCGTGCTGCTCTTGATGAAGTACTTGCGTCACCGACTAGTCCTCTATAGATAAACGTTATCCATCAGTAATTACCACTTCATACTAAAGCAGTGGTGGTGGGTAATTTCGACTTTATTTATCACGCCCGTTTGCAAGAGCGTAGCATAGGGATGTAACGTATCTTGTCGCGGTATGAACGTAACAGGAGGGATTTCTTTCATTAACAGGGCTGGAAAATTTTACGTTGAAACCAGATTTTTATTGCAAAACAATGTATAATATAAACATTGACTCTTCTGCGATTATGCACTATTGGAACATAGTAGTGCCGTTATTTTTTAGGCAATTTGTATCCATTCGAAGTATTGTACGTCATCTGTTCTGCAATAATGGCGACATGCTCTCAGAGAACTCTTGCGAAACTTTTAAATAATCCAATATTTCATGTTTTAAACTTAACAATTAGTAGCATAATAGGCTGATAAAAATGCAATGCATCTGTGATATGCGCTCTTTTGTGTGAAACAAGCAGGGACACATTTAAAAGATTTGGGTCTGGCGACGATGGCGTAATTGCTTGATACTTTCTCATCCGGATACAACATCTAGTCCGGTTCATTTTTAAAACATAACTCCTAAGCATAATTTATATCATAATATCATTCTTAAATTGCCCAAAAACCTTTAAAACTTGTGCATGAGTGTGAGCGACACTAAAAACTACTTTTTTGAATGAACACTTTATCGGAGAATGGTCCCATGGCCATGGGAACACCCTTGACCAACCCCCATCAAAGCCTTACAGGATTTGTTTTCCACCCATATTGCTGTAATTTCTTTGATATTTTGGTGAGTTGCTAATTGAATGAGGCTTGGCCCCATCGTCTGGGAGTTTATCTGCTCTGAGTGCCATCCCTTATTATCTTTTGGCATGCCATTCACAGCTTGATTTGTCCCTTATTATCATGACAAAACCAGAATTTAAAAAAAAATATATAATTTAGTTTTTTTGTGTGTTTTTAAATTTGGTTTATTTTTATTCCACTGACTTTATCCTGGGTAAATGTAACAATTTCATGCTGGCAACGTATGCTTTTTGTTAAAAATCTACTTTTACAAAGTCTCTATGGAGATGGGCGACAGTAAAGCACCAGCAGCTACCCGTAGTCCAGTTTTGTTGAAAAAAAAAATGCATATCAAATTGTAAGTATTGTTGTCTCCAACTTATGGCTATGGTTTTGTAGGTCAAATGTCATTTACTTATACGGGTTCAAATACAAAATCACTTTTGCAGTAAAGAGGTGTACAAAGTTGTCGATTGGGTCAACTCACCTTTAAATCCACCTTGATTGTTTGACTAAATTCCTTGTAGATCTCAGGAATGACATCAATTAAATTACAAAAAATCTGGAAGGCTAAAAGTTTTTCCTTTTTTCCACCCGGAACGCCGTGTCTTCCCGCGCCTTTCACCAATGAGTTTTTATGGGGTTTCATCTTGTTGACCTTTATAATGTGGAAATTTGTTTCTAACACTTACTGTGCTCAAGTGAGTCTTGATCAAAACATGTGGCAGTATTATAAAATGCTGCCTTGTGTATATGCAGGTGTTAAATCTAACTCCATTCTGCAGTTTCTCGGATTACTCCGGTTCCTGCCCATCTAAATTCATGTGCCTTGGCATACATTGGTTCTGGCATTATGTTTTTTCTGATGAGTATCTATTATGGCTGCTGTACAGTGCCATGAGCAAGTTTATGCAGATATATTGCACATTAAAAACAAAAAAATGTATTATTTATATTGAAAACCTAAGAGGGATAACCTTCTGTGTAACATTTTAGTGATACCTTAATCTAAACTTTAACAAACTGATTCATGGGGACAGGACTAAAGATCTTGCTGTGCACATTAACTAAAATGTCATATGTAAATCCTTCAGGGATGGGGTAGAGATGTGGGGAGTAGGATAACCGGGGATGGGGGCAGCTTCCCCATGGGGAATCTTGCCTTCTTTGCTCCCCTGTGGAATTAGTGCCCCCCCCCCTCCAACCGCACACCCCGCTCCCTGCTCACAAAAAAATCTGGTTATGCCACTGAATGTCTACATGCCATTTTGGGTGTGATTTTGATCAGTAACACTCTTTGGCACAGTTATCAAGAGGTTTGTCCCCTGCTCAAGAACTATTTGAACAGGTATCAAAGCTGAAAAAATCAAACATTTTAACACTAGCCTCCCTCTCAAAATAATAAGTTCAAATCAGTCAAGAAAGGAACATCGACTCGCACAAACTCAAGTGTTGGTATAACCCATATTTTGCTCTCTCAAATGGCTGCATCTTCCATGATTTGAAAAATAATACTTGGCAATACCTATCAACTTGATATTTAGATAAATGTTTATACGACATTTGACAGCTTTGCTTGTTTTTTGTCTCCAAAGTATTTATTGTGTCTCAAGGCCTTGCTTGGCTTTAAATATGAGACTTCCACACTAGGGTAAACATTGGTCAAGTAGTTTTGATGTTACAAATACTAGTGTGCAGAAAATAATCCGCCCGTTTCTTTTCAACACAAACAATGTGGAATAACATTTGTTTTGTTATTTTCCACAGAAATCACAAACTGTACTGTTTTAAAGACATTCAGTGAAGCATAAAGTGACCCAGAGGGTGTTTTGAACCAATCCCATGATGCATTGCAATGTGCCTATACTGTAGTAAACACATGTCAGTCCTTAGGGATAAAAAGTGTTAAAGGGATAAGCAGCGATTTGATGATCCGAAACATCGAAAAATTCATAACAATTCCTGTTTTGGTATTTTTGTTACTGGCATGGATGTGCTAAGTGGTTTGCTTGAAATCTGTGTACTAAAGATAAGGTAGTACTTTTTATCCGATTCTGTAATCCCTGATTTATAAGTTAAAAAAATGCATTTCCACATTTTTTGAGTGAGGTTCTTGCATTATCACTGCTTATCCATTGAAAGAAGTTTGAGGACCACTAAACAGTTCATGATCGTGATAAAAATCCTTTAAGTCCTAGCACTTTGTGGGCAAAAATGAGTGTAAAGTCATGTGTTACTTATATGTGTTACTTTTGTGGGGTCACATGACCTTAATGAGGTGAAACTTCACAAAACTGGTGCATTGTGGGATGGACTCCATACACCCTCTAAGGTGACCCCAAACATAAATGGCTTTTTTCATTGAATAACTGCCTCAAAAATAGCCTGCATCGCTCGATCAAACTTGATGCCTCTCGATAGAACAAATGACACAATGCCTTTGAAAACATACACTCTTAAAAATACCTCATCACTTTTGACTAGGTACCTAGTAAAATATGATCTTACAAGGTTTTCTAGTCAAATTTGAGTGGAAAATCTTGTAAATTCGACCAGAATCTGGTCAAATTTGACTCAAATCTGGTAAAGCTTGACTATATTTTGGTCAAATTTTTGACTAGACACCACGTAAGGTCATATGTTACTAGGTACCTAGTCAAAGGTGACAAGGTATTTTGAGAGTGTAGGTGAAAATCTTGGGAGAGAATGGAGATAAAAAAATCATCCACTTTCTCTTTTCAACCACTTTTTGGGTCAATTATTCCCTCTCCCCCTCCAACATTTTCAAGATTTTTTTCCACAGTAAGTCAGTTCCCCATACCCAATTTGAAGATTAAATCTCTCTCCCCAGCAGTAAAATTTGGGACTTGGTGTGCGGGAGGAGAGGCAATCCCTACAGTAAACCATACTGGAGCAGTCTGGCCAAAGACGAGAGAAAGAATAAAGATATTTAAATCTGTGAATTAGTGGGGACTTGGGATGTCAATTTGTTAAATAAATTTGGACATTTTTTCTCCAAAATCCTGAATTGCCTTTCAAATTAGGGAGAGAAAATATTTTTTTGGCACATTGGTATAAATAAAGAACATGTGAGTGACGTAAGCTCATCATATCATTGTAATGATTCTCATGTGGTAAGCACTTGGGAAGATGCTTGAGGATGGATGGACGGCTCAGTGGCTCAAGCCCTGTACACAGCATCATCATGTTACATAGTTGGTCATTTAATAGCATGTTTGTGGTTGGAATGTTCAAAGCAAGGCAGTTTTCTGCCTAGGCATTATGTTGTTGGGAGTAGTGTAACTGCACGAAATCTTTGTATTATTGCATCAATAAAAAATGGTGGAATAAATTAAATGATTATAAGAAGACTATAAAATACTAGACCATTTTACAAAGTTGTAATATGCCTACGTCTTTATGTAGTGTTAACTAATTGATTACCATGCTCCATTTCTCTTTCTTGCTAAAGTGAGATTCTGGCCACAAATAATGTTCTAGGACCATACATTTTTTCTTCTTTCATAGCGGTGTTATTCATGATTGTAAATGGTGCGCCCGCAAGCAGAGTGCCCATCTCTCTGTCTGTGCCGTTTGCGCCAGACTCCATCATATAATGTTGCTGTACATGGGGTATGCCACTTCTCCCGCACAGCGAGTCTGTTTTACATTCCCAGCATATGCCGGTACCCATTTATATCCCTGGGTGGAGAGAGAGAGGCGAGCGAGGTAAAGTGCCTTGCCCATGTGCACAACACATCGGCGACAATGGTGCTCGAACCCACAATCTTATGCTTATGGACGAAACATTGATCTAACTGCACCACATGTGCCCACCTGATAATATGTGTGTGCTTTATTCTGTTAATACAGGGCATATCAATAAAAACGCAACAAAACTTCTCCCCAATAGGCACTCATCCTGTAATACAATTGTGGGTTCGATTCTCACTTCAGACACAAAATTGTAATTAAAGGCACTATCAGTGATTTGCTATAAATTAGAAAATAAAAAAAAATCATCCATGATCATATTTTTGCCTTTTTGTAACAAGTATAGGTATCCTAACATACTCTGCAAGTGATAGAACCAAATGCAACCTAATAACGACAAAATCAAACATTTTAGTCATTACTGTCCGTACGGACACTTACTAACACTTACTACAACACATAATTGAATGGAGATACATATTTTAAAACACTGCTGTTTTCTTCCTTTTCTGTTGATTTTTGAGTTGGAAAATATACCTTATGAGAGTCCTACAACCTTAGCCTTTACTTTTAAGCTATTACTGCAAATTTCAAATATTTTCACTCTTTTGAGTGGATCCCTGATAGTGTCTGTAATTTTTATTATTTGCTTGTAAGACTATATACAAAACAGATCAGTTTTATTTTTGTTGTAATTTTTCAGAGAAATACATGAAGCTTGGAAATATTTTAGTCCATGGGGTAGTACATTGAGCTGCTTGAAATGGCAAGTTGAAAATATCATAAAGGTGTTCAGATCTGGAGAAAGAAATCTTGAAAAAATTAAGATGGTGAAAATATCTCATAATACAGTAAAAATAATATGAATTCAGAAGTTAATCCAAGTGAAGCCTGGGAATCTACCATTAGGGGTGATATATATTTTAAATTAAAGATCTGTGCATTGAAATAAAACAGCCTGAAATATTTCAAGAGGGTTAAAGGCCCAGTTAAAGATTTTCTGTGCAAACTGTTTTTGCATAAATGCTCCACCAATGATCAACAAGTATAAATAGGTCAATTTGATCAAAATAGCTCATGCCTATTTCAACAATTCTGACATGTTAAACACGGTTTTCAAATTTGACAGGCTCACTTGGCAATACCTTTTAATTTTACCTTCATTTAAAAGTTCAGATTTTGTCTTTATTAGATTATTTTCACCTCATGAAATTTTGCAATTTATTGGCACACTTATGCTTGTTTAATAAATGTCAAAATCTGAATTCTGGTGACTTTTTTTTTGGGTTCTGATGTTACAAATCTTTGACTAGTCCTTTAAAGTATAAAAGGTGATGCTCTGTATCTGCACAACTTCCCCTTTCCATCACAACGCTTTCAATCTCACGTTTCCCGTACCGTGTCCGTGGTTACACCTGATTATATTGGACATAAGCAAATTATCCTCTTATACAAACCACAAAACCGACAAGATCTCACATGCTCGGACCATGTGTTGTTTAGCATTCTGGATGTTCGTACCCGCTATCCCCTGCAGACAAAACCTGGAATAAAATCGATGCGGAAAACTTAAATTATAGAGGCATATGAGGTTATTCGTCTCAATTCTGACCAATTATGTATTAGTGGCCTACCCCCCTAGCACTGCGGCCAATATGTGGTCATTGGAATGCAGTGACAGGAAGATTTTATTACTGCCTAGGGGTGGGCGTTGAATAAAGGGAAACCCCGTGACACAGGATAATGTGTTTTATATAATATATTGAATTCGGCTCTTGTTTGCTGGTGGTCATGGCAGACTGCGTGTTTGGATACAAAAGAAGATCTATAAAGGGAATAAAGGAAATGAGTCAAGTACATTTATATGTATATCACTGAAGATATGAATATTATTGCGAATCAAATCCCTGTGAATATGTTATTGTCATTCGAGTTCATAAGCAGGCAAAAGTGAGCACCAAGGTCGTACCGAGTCAGATTTACAATATTGCTCTAAGGTTTCCCCGAGCATTGGGAACTTCTTGCTCGATTCTCTCAATGAGTCGGTGCTGATACGATTTGTAACTAATCATTATATGGCTATAATTTCATTTTGCGAAAACCAAGCACAAATGTGATCATGTTGTACCAGTATTCTCAGCATCCTGTGAACCTTATCTAATAAAAAACAAAACTTGTTTTCTGATAACTGTTGTTAAAAAAGAGATTCCAACTGGTGTTATATAACTGACTGTGATTTCATGTACAGATATAGCTTTCTATACATGGGATCAACAGCTTAACATCACATCCAAAACACAAGACATTTTCAAGGTTCTTTTGCTCAAGCCTGCATGAACCAAATTGTAAATGTAAGCAATAGAGCTTGTACCAACTAAAGGTGAATTTTGCGATCTTAGCACCTTCATGTTTGTTTACAGCTCATTAGATATCCTTAAAAAAAAAGTAATTTCCAAAATTGTAGTTGATTCTGATAATGCATTTGGATGGTATGAGCAAATGTTCATATCACGGTCCCCCATAGGAAGAAAATATGTGATGTGATCAAGCAAAATGAGTCGGAAGTCGCAAATATTGATTTTGAGATATAGCCAAACAAAGGAGAAAATGTCTTTTGTTTCATATTGTTTTGGCCACCCTTCAACTGATCATATCTTTGGAAGTAATTGGTCAATTTCAATGGGGATTTCAGCAAAATGTAGCTTTTTAAATGGTGCATACAGCTACATGAAAAAGTAAAAACTAAATCTGACCGACTTCAGACTCATTTTGCTTGATCGCATCACATATGAAGTTAGGAATTTCTTCAAAAGTAGGTAGATTTCACACCTAATATTTGGCACACATACCATAGGCTGTGGATCACGAAATGCCCCTCTAAATCAATTCATAATTTAAGGAATAAGGGGAGGGATTGGCATTTCTTTCTTTAAAAACATATAGGAATTGAAATCTTTGGGTGAATAATACATGTAATACAATGTTCTACAATCAATTATAATTTCAAATTGTATGCATATTAATTACTTAATTTGCATATTTAATTAGTGGAAGTCAGACAAACTGTAAAAAATGTAGCTCTGCAATATGGCTTATCAGGATGTTGATTGAGGTGTCAAATGAAACCTTGGTCTAACTTTGAAAACATTCCAAATGCAGAGGGATAGGGTATGTCAAGTTTTGTTGTGTCCAATCTGAATTTTGGAAACTCTGACCAGAACTGAAAAACTTTAAACTTTAGTGGTTTTGAAAGTTAGACCAATGCGCTGCTCCTGCTGTAAATATTATTTGTACCATATTTCAGCTCTATAGGGAGTGTTAAAGGTGCATTTTGTGATTCCAGCACTTTCTGTTTTATTCATTGTTCACTAGATATCCTTGAGAAACGCTTATTCATAATTTTTTAGTTTATCCCAACCTTGCGGTTTTGTGTTATGAGCAAATGTGTGTTTCCCACAGTCCCATAGGCCACTATGATATAATTTCTGTCCGAAAAATTATGAATTTCTTACAGATACGACCAAATTTGCATGTAAATCACACGGATTAGTAATGTTAACGGTTCAGAGGATATGAAAATCTCAACTTTTGAGTTAAGTCAGGGAAAGAGGCTGTGGATCACACAATGCCCCTTTAAAGACACTATCAGTGATTCATCCAATAGAGTCAAAACATTTGAAATTTGCAGGAGTAGCTTAAAAGTAAAGGATACGTCTGTAGAATTCTCATAAGTTACGTTTTTCAATTGAATTTACAGAAAAGGAAGTGTTATGACGTCTCGTGGATGCCTAAGGTCAGAAATACCTTTCAAACACAAATAAGTGAGCCTTGTGCACAAATGATCTAGATTTTATATAATAAACAGTTTTAATGATCTTTACTTGATTTGGTTCAAGAATTTGGTATGTCCAAAACAAAAGTACATAAATCAAAATCACACAATTACACACAATTTATATAACTGATACTTATCGTCCTCAAGAATGTCCACTAATGTCCACAAGAAGCGTTGCAGTTCAACGATGATATGTCCTCACAACGAAGACTTCAAAATGACAGCGCACAAGTTCATACAAAACTCCTCAGGTATTATATTCCAAGGGAATCTTCTCAGTCCTGAAGGTAATCTTGTCCAGTAGTTCAAGACGACAAGGTTAAATTAAGTCCCTCGACTATAATAAATCCACAGTATATCAGTCCAAGATAATCACCACGATTTCTATCTGTCCACAATTTGGAATCCTATTTTGATTCCCAGCACTTTTGGCTTTAAAGACGACAGTAGAATAATTGCAGCACTCTGCTCACATGGAATTGACAATATAATAAATCCTGGCACTGTGTGGAGCATACATCTACCATTATTGTAGATAAAACTAGCTATCCATACTGTATAGCTGATTACAACTGCTGGCAGAGAGTCCTTCCAGTGATAGTATTAACTACTCACAGATAGATTCCCCTTTCTAACAATAATCATTACATCATCCTCATGCATAAACATAACCTTACACTAACTGACCAATCGGAATTCATCACCCGAATTACATCACTTCATATATATAACTTTGTGGGGGAATTCCCTAGGTTCTGCAATGTTTTGATCTCAAAACATAAACAAGTTTCTAAGTTTAGCATCCTTGGGGGAATTCCCCACTTCCCTTATTGTGCAATCTAAACAGGTGCACTTAGCAAAAACAACTCTAGGGAATCCCCTTTTTTTTTTTTTTTTTTTTTGTCCTGAAGGTAATCTTGTCCAGCAGTTCAAGACGACAAGGTTAAATTAAGTCCCTCGACTATAATAAATCCACAGTATATCAGTCCAAGATAATCACCACGATTTCTATCTGTCCACAATTTGGAATCCTATTTTGATTCCCAGCACTTTTGGCTTTAAAGACGACAGTAGAATAATTACAGCACTCTGCTCACATGGAATTGACAATATAATAAATCCTGGCACTGTGTGGAGCATACATCTACCATTATTGTAGATAAAACTAGCTATCCATACTGTATAGGGTGATTTCACGGGAGGTCAATAGGTTAACTTGGCCAGACCTGCCTCCAGAACAACCCAACCATGCAGAGAATACAAAGGAGTCACCTGCAGAAAAGCTCAGAAATAGCTGAAATGTTCAGGTGAACCAGGTGCATGTATTGTGTTCTCCACACGCTTGGGTGATCTGGAGGACAAACAAAAAGTCCATTCAACATAATTTAGCTCCGTGAAAGGGCCCTATAGCTGATTACAACTGCTGGCAGAGAGTCCTTCCAGTGATAGTATTAACTACTCACAGATAGATTCCCCTTTCTAACAATAATCATTACATCATTCTTATGCATAAACATGACCTTGCACCATCAAATCAGATTTCACAATCTAAATTACATCACTTCACATATATAACTCTGTGGGGGAATTACCTAGGTTCTGCAATGTTTTGATCTTTTAAAGCATAAACAAGCTGACTGAGTTACTAAGTTTACATCTTGGGGAATTCCCCACTTCCCTTATTGTGCAATCTAAACAGGTGCAAGTTAGCATAAACCACTCTAGGGAATCCCCTTTTCTCCCTTTTATAGTAAACAAAGTGCTTTTCCCGTGAGAAATCTTTTCTCAAATAAAATTGAGAAAATAATATTTTTAAAAGTTTAATCAGAAAAATGGAGGCCATATAACAGAAGAAAACGGCAGTGTTCAAAGATGTGACTCTCCATTCAGTTACGTGTTGTAGTAGTGTCCGTAAGGAAATAATGACTAATATATCCGATTTTGTCCTTATTAAGTTGCTTCTGGCCTTATCATTTGCAGGATATGTTATGGTACCTGTACTTGTTACATACATGCAAAAAGTCTGATTTTTGATTATTTTTTTGATTTTGTGATTTAGCAAATCACTGATAGTGCCTTAATTAAGTTTTGGGTACATATTTTTTTTTAAAAGATTGCAAACTTGTGGAAAAGTGAAAAATGCATTGACAGTTTTAAACACTGTATGTAACTTGAAAATTTTCAACACACTTTTGACTCCTGCAGTTCAAGTATGTTTCAGTTCTTAAGACCCTTATTTTGCCACAAAACTTACAAGTTTTAGCTTCATGTTTAAAATTTTGGGAAATATGGCTAGTTTTTTAGTTTCACAACCTCTTATATTTGGACCAAAATTCAGTTACCAAGTACATAGAATTGGTAAATATTCAGTTCAGTTCCCCCACAAGGGTTCTTATGTGGGTAACAGATGAGGTCAAAGGTCATTCAAGGACACTTAGGGTCATTATATTGCTTTACGCTTATTCTTTGACTACATAATCAAACGACCTATTTGGGACCGCTGCCCCTATTTTTGTAAATGATCAATTTTAATCTATGATTTCTGAGTCCAAACATGGAATCTCGTATGTATGATTTACTGTTTGCACATGGATTTTATGAATAACATAATTTCCTGAAGAAAATTTTGTAAAACACTTGTACATCACTGATTGTGATCACCATTTTTGGAAGAACTATTCAAATTAGTTACAAATAAAGCTGAAGTCGCGGTCCTGCACTTGTTGTACTTCCCAATTGTTGGCCCGATTTCTAACACATATAAACACGATCTAGAGTTTGCAAAGTAGACTATCTATAAAAAAAACTGTTCCTATCACCTTCATTGTAACCAACACAGTTCACAGTATTTTCTTTCGCATTAAAACAATTTTGCTTCAAGGGTATATATCAAGGTCACATTGTAAGAAGTGTAGAGATGTATAACTTTTCCTGGTTTGGCAACAGTTTTAGCCCAGAGCATTTAAAAAAAAGAATTGACTTTTGCTGATTAAAAGCTTGGCAATCTTTTGCTCACAAGGGTGAGCTTATTGGGGTCCAGAAATCCTGTAAAATGCTTTTTATTAAAAATTAAGAAATGTATCCAATCTTTCTCACATGAAGTGACCAATTGGCAATTTGTGTAGCTGTTTTATATAATGAAGCAGGAACCCAGAGGGTCATTGGATGGTCATAGCAATCAAGTCACTGCAAAAATTCATATTGTCAACTGAGTATAATACTGCATGTCGTCACCGGGGAGTTTGGAAGCCAGGAGAGGGGGAACTCATGGTGCCGCTGATTTCTGACATGGTGAGGAGACATTGGTATTTTTTGTTGTGTGCAAGTTTACATCTTAGGAACTGGAAATTTTTTTAGAAATTCACAAGCCTGCTTTTGACTAAAATTCGAGCTAAAGTTTGGTGTATGAGGCAAATTCTGCTTCAACCATGGGTCCCGGGACTGCTTGAAGGCACGAATTAGGTCTTATGAGGTGTATATACCCAAACTCGTCTTTGTCAGTGTCCCCCCCCCCCCCCCATTGCAGTTTTTCTTTCTCATATTTTAATTCTGGAAGAGGTATGTCATCTAATTGAAAAATGTCTGTAAGCACAATGCCTATCTTCTTTAACCCCGCTGCGAATACCCTGGCCGATTGGCTTAAGCCATTCTAATAGTCCAATAATTGTAAGATTTGACCCCACACGGCAACTTGACCAACGAAAAATTTTTGGTGTTAATATATTCTGAATAGCTCCACAAATAATATATAAAAGTCTAAAACCAAAAATCAAAACCTGATTGGAACATTTTAGCCATAAGGGAGGCAACGTTGTACAGGGGTAAAATTAGAATTGTTCAAACTGATATTACTGATGTAACCAATTTATTGGCACTCCTAGGTTTTTTACAAAAAGGTAGTAGTTTGGCCCCTATCTACGGCGTTTAAGGTTTTAGTACATAGGCTCATAAACAGTTGTTTCAAAGGTCATCCTGGTAACCTTCATAGAGTGGTCTCCGATTATGATCGGACTGGTTGTAAACTGTTGAATTTGTCCACTAGATCATGTAATGTAAATAGATTCTTTGTTTTGAACTTTCTATTAAGAATGACGGAGCTATGACTAGTGACCTCCCATAGACCCTGTAGCCCCCGCCAGTCCACAGTAATTTTGCGTTCAAATTATGACCAAATATTATAGATGGTGCAAACCAGTATATTTCGGGTTTGTACCATTAGAGAAACAATTTGACACCATTTTTAGATATTAACGAAGGTATATATCTGAAAATTTACCCCCCCCCATTGTGACCTTGACCTATTTTGACTCATAACTATTGAACTACAACCTGCAGATATGTAATGCAAAACTATACCTTTTTTAATCCTGGAAAGTACGAAACACGGTGGCATACTTTTCGACGCCGTTTTTGCATACTTTTTGTTTTTTCCCAGATTTTGACCCTGTAATAAACCTTACCCCCCTTTAAAAATATATGTTCCACTTCCTTTGATTTTAGTAGATTGATATGTTGTTTTTAAAGGTATTCTCAATTACAATCTTTGGGAATTGATTTTGTTGCAATTATGTTGGGTTAAGGCAGCATTCATTCATTTTGACTGGCTATAACTCATTTATTGAGACAACCATTAACATTGTAAGAACAAAGATTGGGGGAAATTTATTGTAGAAGAGCTATTTTTAATGGTTTTTAAGTCACAACAAACAGCCCAGTCATTTATCAAAAAAACACTGTAAGATGATAGATAGGAGTGCCCAGGAGTAAAACGAGATTGAAATTTGAGACACACTGTATTATAAAAAAAAAATCTGCATGACTTGATCACTGAAATTCTCAATTATCTCAGCACACATGTGAACATTCCCTGAAGCCAGTCATGTTAGGCTCATCTAATGGAAGCGCTTCATGCTTTAGCTTAACCAAACTGTTATTTAAGTGGCGTTCTCTAGTCTCCGAGCACGTAACCAAACCCAGGAGTTGACGGAAGCATTATTTCAGGCCACTCCTAATGGATTTTAGTTAACAGTCTTGTCAAAATTATTGTTAGGTGAGTCTTGAAAGAATTAGGATGGGCCATGGCTGCCCTTGATCAAAGATGAAGTCCATTTTTAAGATTTAAGTTTAAACAAGTCAAAAAATTTTAGAAATTGGCATGTTGGAAAATTTGTTTGTGGATGGTAAAGTACCTTCAAAAACTATCTTTGATTGAGCCAGAGTAGACCTTCTTAAATAAAACCGGTTTGCTTGCACCCAGCTGTCTCATTATTATGGACAAAGCAGAATAAACCAAAAATGGAGTGCTGAGTGATAGAGTTTGACAAAACAGATTTGGATTATTGAACAAATTTCATTCCATTAGAAGATAGACTATAACTCATCGTGAAAGTCATTTTGCCGATTCCAGAAAACAAATAGAAAAAGCGAAGTAGTAAAAATAATCAAATTTCGTATTGTGTCACCCTAAACTAGTGGCTTCTTCAGGGACTGGCAAACTCATCACTGATGTTTGGTTCTTATATAGCTTGTCACAGTTGTCGTTGAGGGCGTGTGAGTTTGATCCATAGATGCTGTAACTGTGAAGTCTTGTAGGCCCCCTCAGCTTTAGTCATGTGGTGCTCCCCTTCTACGGATCCAGATTGACTCCTTAATCCAACGTTGTGAATTCAAACGTTGGATTAAGGAGGTATTTGTTTAGGAATTTGGTTTAAGGGTATCATTTTCATTCTACCAACCTACTTTTTCAAGATAACAAATTAGACCAATTTTAAAATCTTGCATATCACTTTTTTTAAGGACAACAAAAACCTTTACACAAAAATTGAACATGTTTGCAGATAATTTTGGATATCATAAATGACATTATCAGCTCCTCCAACTCAACTCTTTCAGCATAAGGTTGAAACTCCAAACTCATCCATACATCTGATTTTGTATATCCGCAAACACTAAATTGTTCTAAATTTGCGTTTTGCAGTTGTCCATAAACTAGTATCAGGTTTCAATTTTAAAAAGTTACACAATTACCTGTGTTCTTATGAATTCACCCACTGGGGGTTCCCTCCTCAAGTTATAAAGTCTTAGTTACGAAACTACACCTTGCTCAACCCTTCAGATAATGTAGGTCATGGTATAGTATGATCACACCAGAGCTTTCCTCCGGTTAATTTAACACGGAAGAAATAAAATTAATCTTTTTTTAACCCCGGATGCTTGTCCACATGCACCCAACATCAACTTTAAGTCAGTGTTTCTGGGGAAACAATGAACTTGAACATTTGCCATATCAAAATGACCTATCCGGCCCACTAACTCAACTCTTTTCAGCACAAGGTTGAAACTCCAAACTCATCCATATGTCTTGATTTTGTATTCCGCAAACACTTCCATTGTCGTAAATTGCGTTTTGCAGTTGTGCCTTAAGTAGGATATGTTTTACAATTTTTAAAAAGTTATACACGGTTACCTGTGTTCCTATGAATTCACCCACTGGGTTTCCCTCCTCAAGTTATAAAGTCTAGTCACGAAATTACACCTTGCTCAACCCTTCGAAAATGTAGGCATGGGATAGGTATGAATCAACAAGAGCTTCCTCCGGGGAATGCTAACACAGAAGAAACTAGATCTGGAGACAGATCTGCACACAGTCGACGCGGTAGGTAGTGACCTTTGACCCTAAGTGACCTTTATATCAAAAATATTTAAGCATGTTAGAATGGCATAAGGATCATTCTGTTCATAATTTTCAGCTCTGTCAGAAGCATTTTGAAAATTTGACCTTTGACCTCTGAGGGACCTTGAACCTCAAAAAAATTTTCAACATGTTTAGATGCAGAAGGATCACTTCAGGGTCAAAACTTCAGCTGCGTCTAGTTATATGGTAAAACAGTAAGGGAGTTTGAGCTTAGTGACCCCACATGACCATGATCAAAATATTTACGGTGTGTAGTAACTTTTGGTGGGGAGTCAAACTACACCACTACATGAGTCAAATGATAATACCATGTAATTTGTAGGAAGAGTATGGTTGAAGGTATGTAACTTAATTAGAAGTATTTTGACCTGACCAATAAAACATGGGGTTAAGTTAAATGGGGTCATGATTGACTTTTATTGACCCTCTAATCAAGTCCTACAGGATGCTTTAAAAAGATTTTCTATTTGACCTTGTTTTAATTTTTTCCACACAGTAAAGAAATTTGACCGTACTGACCCGGATGACCTTTGATCAAAATTTATTAAATAACTTGTGTAGGGGATGTCAAACTACACCAAACATATGAGTCACATGATCATATATGTTAATCGTTAGAAGGAGTAGTAGTGATTTGAAATGGGAACACAATTTGATGTATTTGAACCCGTGACCCCTAAATTATGTGTCATATGACAAAGTCATAATTGACTTTTTGTAGTGTTTGATCAAACGTCCTACAAGTGACAGTATTAGTTTGAGATTTGAGGTAATTCTAGAATTTATGAATGGTTAACGTTGTTTATCCCTGTGACCCTATAGTGACCTTTGACACCAATCTGGTTATGTCAAAAGTTTGTGTGGATGTACTTGTCCTTGTCACCAGTTTGGTCCATAAACATGTCTGGCATGTCTGAGATATTAGCAAATGACAGAAAGAAGAAAGAAACCGTACAGAAGAAAAACACAGTCGAGTTCCTCGACTGTGTAATAAAATAATCTTTTTTTTACCCCGGATGCTTGTCACATGCACCCAAAATACAGCTTTTAAGTCAGAGTGCTCATGGGAAGCCGCAGTGTTATGAGTGAAGAGAAGGGATTTTTCACTTCTGGCTCCCCAGCAGCAGATACAATGGCTCATTGATAGTTTGCCTTGGACTTTTCCTAACAATCCTTTATTTTGTTATGTTAAGTTAGAGATGAGTTGTGGTGATCATATCCAACATATTTTAAAACTTGTTTTTGCCTCAATCTGGTGTGTAATGCTACACTGATATCAGAGTCTTTTTACCTGTCACAACACCCTTTGACTATTTGTTTTTCAACTATTACAAAATACTCAAATGAAGCCTTATTATGTTACCTGTCAAAAAAAAAAAAAAAAAAAAAAAACATCACACGTACCTGTCGCCCAGCACATACACATCTGTTTTCAAAATAGACCTCTACAAATACCATACCTCCTATCCTTCTAGCAGCCTTAGCGAGATGCTGTTCAACCATGATGTGCCAAATGTTCCCTGTCCCTCATTAAGGTAACATATGCATGGTGGGGATCCAGTGTGGGCGCCAAAGTGGGGGGGGATGCTCATTTTTTTCTTCCTCTCCCCAGTCCCCCTCCCCAGCCAAGTAAAATAATGTTTTTGTAAAAAAAACTAAAAAATCAATTTTGGCCCAAATTGGTTAAAACTTTTGAATTTTGGATATTGGCCAAAAAAATACATTATTGCGCCCCCCCCCCCCAATTCACTTTTGTACAATTTTTTGCGCCCCCTCCCCCCAAAAAAAGGCTGGTGCTGGTGCGCCCGCCCACTGGTGGATCCTACTGGATGTCTCGAGCAATCAAATCAATATAGTTAAAGGAACGATGACCCCTGTTTTGGGCATGGTAACCTCCAACATGTGACATCTGAGACTACTTGATCAATCGCAGCACCTATGACAGTGACCAGCAAATCGTGCTCGGCTTTTGGCAACAAGATATAAAATTGGAGGGATATCTAACTATATCTGTGCTTTGGTCAAGGCTCACAACCAGGAAACAACCACATGTGGTTGTACTTGCAAATAAGAACCTGGTGTGCTGCCATCCAGTTTATCCTGTAGCGCTTTCTTCATAGTCCCCACAGGGCTCAGATACAGTCTCTGAAGAACGTCAGCTTGGTTGAATTGGAGATACAGATTGCCATAAATGGCGTGTTTATTTGCAGGCAATTCCAAGCTTTCCCTTGCATGGGGCAACTGTGTGTTGAAAATTTTTGATTGTGGTCTGAATGCAGTCTGATCTTTGTTACTTGGTTAATAACATATGTTGCCATCCCTATCTGCATTGAGTATCTGGAATGCGGTTTTGGATAAAAAGTCCAAAATTTAGAGAAATATTGACAAGAAAAGTCCACCTTTTTTGCGTTGGTGGAAATGTGCAGACAAGTCAAACAAAGGACCTTTTAGGAGGGTATAACCCTCCTCTAAATGATCTCTTTTTCGAAATCCTCACCCCAAAAAAATTAATCATGTGTACGGCCCTGATCACATGCATGGAAGATAAGCAGATTTCAAACTATACCACATTTACTTCTAAATGTAAACGAGTGACAATTCAATCCCCAAAAGAGTGAAACTTCTGTAAACCACTCCAAAATGAGGTTTTGTACTAAAAGAGTAATTTCCACTCAAAAAAGAGTAAAAAAATCACACTCCAAAAAGAGGGATTTCCATTCGTTGAAGAGTGAAACGAAGGACACACGAAACACGAGTGGAAATCCACTCTTTTTGGAGTGATCTCTGTAAAAGTGAAATTCAACCTTTTGAATTGCATATTAATTAAAAAAAATTTTACTCTTTTGGGAGTAAATTGCAAGCGTTTAGATTTAGAGGATATAGAAATGAGGATTAAGCTGTTAAGCATCTGATAAATCGTTTTTGGCTATAGCACTTTACGAATTAGTGCTTAGTTTTGGTCAGAACATAAAGCTTCTTATTGTAATGTGTAACATAATGCGGTATTGAGAATCTAAGCAGTACAGTGAATTGGTGAATTAAAAATGGTAGGTGAATAGACAACTTAATTGACCCGAAAGAATTGGTCTCATTGAGGTCGTAAGGTCGAACTAAACTTGTACTGTTGTCAACATGGGCAATGACCCGATGATCGCTTTGAGTTAACATGATACCACAAGATTTTCTGTGTTAAATGTCCGAAGTAAGTAAAAGGTGTGTTATAAGCATTGGGTTGTTTAACACGATTCCTGTCCACACAGGCGCTAACTGTGATGTAACCTTAGAGGAAGTGAGCTGACGTCACTAAGAGTTACAATATGTTCTTCCACCAAGGACACAGTTCAGTAGGTTGTCCTTGTACATACCTTAATTGAACTACCGTGTTGATCTGGGTATCAATAGACCAAAAACACCAGGGGGTGTATTTTCTAAATACATTGGTGAATGAAAGCTTACTGAACTGTGCCACGGGAATTGAGATTTTATAGCTCATAGTGTGTCAAGATAACCTACCCTGATCCTTACCTTGTTTTCCTGACGATCCTACTACTGAAATATTGAGCGATGATGCATTATCACAGGGTAGCTGTCCAAGCTGTTTGAAAGTCCTTTATTATGATAATAAAAGGGGATGAAACAAAAAAATATCACGGCAAACACACTTTTGACAATTAATTTGAATTATGTATTCTCCTACTAAATCCTGTGCAAATTGATGAAAGTTTCATTGCGGGCAAATATCGATTTTTCATAAAAATCTAGTTTTCACATCTTTCTATGAGAAAGTATGCATATAGAGGACGCTATGACAGACAAATGATGACCTTTGTATGGCTTATATCGCCAAGAATCCCGCAATAGATTTTTTTATTTTTTCAGATTAGCTCTTGTATATCCCTACTTATATCAGTAGTCAAAATTTGTCGCCACCATTGCTAAAATTGCATTGAAAATAAAAACGAGACAATTTGCATGGGTCGAACAGGCGTGTAACATGTTTAAGTGTGTGGGTGATTGATATGTAGGAGAAGGTATGCCATGCATATAGAGGAGGAGGTAGATGAAAAACTCAGCCACTGTTTGTAGAAAACACAAACAATATAAACATGATAACCGAAAGTGCCTGTAAAAGCCCACTTTGTTGAAAACGATTATATTTTGGGCCATGTGTGCACTCGTGCATGGACCCCTCCACAGGTTCGGACCAGGAGAAAATGACCCCTTGTACTATCACATGTCAGCGGTTCTTGGCATGCAGCAGTTTATGAAATTTGGTATCTATTCTTGTGGCTAAGGCAAGTTTCCACACTGGGCAGCCTCGTGAATCAAAATTTTACCTTCTAAAAAATGGATTGCAAACTTATTTGTCCCATGGCTGCAATAGCAGAGGACACATGTTATATGGCATTTTTTATGGCATTTTAGCATACGTAATTTCTCAGATTTTAATCAATTTGTCCTCATGTAATGCTTAAAAGTACTAAAAAACGTGTATTTGTTCTTCAGCACATTACACAATAGCTGTAGCATTGTAATGCCAAATATAATGGGTTATTTTATTAAAGTGCACTTTTCAAATAATGTAATGATGCATGACTCCTAAATGGCTGTTCTACTAAAAATTGCTATTGGGTTAACAGACAAAAATGGTGCCACGACCACAATTCACCAAAGAGGAGAGAATTTTCATGTATAAGAAATATTTTGAAACACAGAGTTTCGTTGCAGTTCAGCGAAAGTGTGTAAACGTCTTTCTCAAAGTAGGGTTCCCAGGAAGATGGCAATCAAGAGGAACAGAGACAAATTCTGGAGATGGCAAGATTCTAAATAGGGGCAGCGAGAGAGAGATTGCAGATTATCAAAGAATGCGGACGATCAGCTGCAAAAAATATTGCTGAATCCGGGGCTGCAAATTTTTGCGTAGAAAACTGCGCAACAATCCTAGAATCAGCAACGTACTGGAAGACTGTCCTCCTTAAAGCCATAAAGGAATTGCCATTATTATGCATTTCCTTGCTATGCGATGGGGACAAAAGTGGTTTGCTCATTTCAGGGAAATAGTTGAAATTGTTGGTTTTGGTTATTTTTTCACCAATTGTCTTTCTCATTTTCACCATCTTCTATCTTAATATTAAAACGCTAAAACAAGGATTAAGAATTGGTAAGTCAGCAAAAAGTGGTTCCTGGAGGGTAATTACTTGTTTTCTGAGACACCCTGTATAATTGCATGTATGGCTTGATTTTTTTAGGAACATTTGGTTGAAAAAAAAATGAGGGGGTCATTATTAGAGGGAAGAGTGTTATGAGAAAAATATGTATGTCTTTCAAAGTTATTTGCCTTCTTTGGTCTGTATAATAGTTGGACAATGCCTGTGCTAGGGTTATACAAGGGGTTAAGGAACGTCAACAAAGGAGGCAAATGAGCAAATGTGTATAATACCCGACTCATAATTCTATTAAGGCCGACTCAGAGATTTCCTGAGGAGGGCACCCTCATTCCAAAAAATCATGTTTTTTCCATGATGTTACATCATTGGCTGCCCCCATTTATAATCACTGTGTGAAATTGCTAAGCTTAAATCATGTCATTTATATAGAAATCACAACTTTGTTAGTAAATTCGGGATCACAGACAATTTTGTCATACACATGTATCCTATGAGGACGTAATACTACAATAAATGTTTACCTGATCCAAAATGAAAAATCAGTTCATCTACAAATTTGGATTGGACATTTTAGGTACTTATCTTTATTTCTTAGTTGACTATTTTCTTTATTATTACACAAAAAAATAATATTTCAAAATCTCTCTGAGTCAGACTTTAATTGAGAAACATTCTTTTCTAGAAATCCAATGGGAACTTCGATTTTGCTAAATTTGCATAATATTATAATTTATAACAGTGGCATTTTGTAACAGGATATACCTATACAAAGCAGTAAACAGACTACCACGTATACTAAAGGTTAAACCTAATGATATTCCACCACCGATCCGAAGCCATCGGCTGCAACAGGGATCTAATATTTTAGGGGGAAAGGGGGGGGGGAGGAATTTTTAGGGGGGGTGAAGGTGAGAAGTGAAAATTTCAGGCCCATAAATGGGGTGAATGCAGCAAAAAATTGCAATTTCAATGGTAAAATGGACCAATTTGACATTAAATATGCTGAAATGCATGCAAAGCAGGAAGCTATTTTGAATATAATTTGAGAGTTATCCATCACTTTTAACAAGGTCAGGCTCAAGTGTTTTGGGAAACTAAATGGGGTGGAAGGAAAAAGTTGGGGATAAGAAGATGAAATTGTACAAATGAGTATACTTTGATTTATTTTGTTTATTAGTGTATAAAACACAGTAACCCAATCCAGCACGATAAGGACAATGTCATGTGAGTTGTTTGTAAGTTAAGATCTGATATATAACATTCAAATCCTTAATAACAATTCTTGTGAAATGTAACTGGGTAATCTGTCGTCACATTCTGATGGAGTTGAGATCAAATTACAGCCACTGTAATATTCTATCACATAATGTAAGACTCTTAAAATTGACTTAGTATGACATTGCTCTCATTTTTCATATCATAAGGTCCCCATATCAGTTGTCACAGATAAAGAGTAGCAGAGATAAAGAAAAATTGTACAAAGAAAGGAAACGATGAAAAAGAAGGGTAAATGCAAAGGAAGCTGTGAGGTACAGTGACTACCACAAAGATATCCCATTCAGGTTACAAACTATTGAGTTGTGTACCTATAGGGGCTAAGAGATCGCTATTTCATCAAGTGATTTGAAAAGCTTACAATCCCGATGGCTCCCTGGTGAAATATTAACCTGTACTGTTTTATAATATACAGTAACTTGTAGGTATGACACA
Source organism: Ophioderma brevispina (assembly GCA_023653785.1). NCBI lineage: Eukaryota > Metazoa > Echinodermata > Ophiuroidea > Amphilepidida > Ophiodermatidae > Ophioderma > Ophioderma brevispina. The sequence goes on along the minus strand of JAMKCH010009425.1, from coordinate 21,838 downwards.
TTCAGTGTTATTTTGAGGTTTTGGGCAAAAAGGCCCCATCTGCAATAGCTGCCAGGTGTTAGATTTGGCAGGTATAACACTTAATAAGAACACAACTGACAAATGGCAGCTATTGCAGATGGGGCCTTCTTGCAGTAAACCCTTGATTTATATTAAATGTTTTTTTTTCTTATGACAATCCTTGAGGAAGATAGCCAGTCACAGGGGCAACAGAGCTATTTTAACCTGAAAACTGCCGGTGTGAAAATAATCATAGTCCGGCAGGTTTCATAGTCCGGGCTCCATAGACGACAACGGAATAAAGCGTGAAACTAATGTTGTGTGAAGAGTCAACTGAATCGATTGCCCTATTGTTCACCATTGTTTCCGGGCTGTGAGCCCGGAGGACACAGGCATGCATTGTGTTAACATTTCGTTTTATGAGACCCAGCTATCTGTGTAGGATTTTCCCTCATTCAATTTTGATTATTGCCAGTAGGGTGACTTGAACTTCTTTCTCGGCTCTTTATGAATAACCCTGTTTTGTTGTACCTCAGTAATTGTAGGTTTTGAATCCTTGACATGGTTAGACGTCAGCTTACCATGTCAAAGGTGCAGGTGTTGTTCAAGTGTGAATTGAAAAATGATGTACTTAAAACCACTATCAGCGATGTTCTTGTCATTCTGTGCGTGACCTATATGCTCATCAATATCATCAACATTATTTTGTTGACAATAGTTGTCCCCAAAAAAGCCAAAAGCTGATTTTTTTTTTAAATAATGTATTCTGGTGAAGGAAAGCACTGAATGATGTATTGCCTTTATTGATTTACACAATACAAATAAGACAGCTAAATGTTGGAAATTATCATGCAGGATAAAGTTATGCCTTGGTTAAAGCAGTAGTCCAAGATTTCTTTGGAAGCTGACAAACATGATCTACAGGCACCAGCACCCTTTTACGGCACCAGGCACCCTGTGCTATGCAAAAAATAGGGGGTGCCTACCGAGTGCACCCCCCTAAATCTATTCCCCTGTCTGTCTGTCGGTCTGGTATGTGTGTGGTAAAATAATTGTCTCTTTTTCCACATGAGGTGCCCACAATTTCATGGCACTTACAATTGTAAAGGTCCGTGGGTCAACGATCATTTAGCGGTCATTAGAGGTCAGGGCCCATAAATGGTCAGAATGATTAAATTGCTTGGGTTATCCACATACGGACAATGATAGCTCAATCAGGTAAGCGCTTGACTCCAGTGTATTCTCATCCATGCATATAGGGTGCGTTCTGAGCCCGTGAGATTCGGCCCTCTTTGTATTGTAATTTCCCTGGACAAGAATCTAACCGCTTATTTGTCCCGATTTACCATGCGATATTTGGGAAAGCTGGTCCCGGCCTGCGATGAGTGATCTCGATGTATGTTTGCTGATAAGCGGAAAGCGCTGATCCCGATCTGCGGCATCCCTTGAAATGATGCTCAATGGTTATGGTATTTGGTGGGCCACAGTGATCAGCGGCCATTTGGGAAAGCGCTTAGGAGGCCAAATAGCAGAAGGCGCTCTATCAATCTTCTGCTATTATTATTATATTTACTGTATGGTGATCACTTTCACTTGGATACATGGTCAAAGGAAAAGATATCAGTAGCTGTCCACAATGCATTGCTTCCATTGGAGATTTTCTGATACAGCGTAGTCATGCAGAATCGTTAGAGATGAAACATTCTTTAAATGCAAGTTCCATGTGTTGGTGACCTCTTGTGACCTTGGTTTGCCCTCATGAGACCTTGGTGACACTCATGTGACCTGGTAATTTCATGTGACATTAGTCCCCATGCACTAACCATGATGGCAGCAGAGGACACATGCATTCAGTAAAAAAAAAGCTGTATTTTTGTATTTAACCTGTATTTTTATGCTCACAAGTTCGTGAACATCTGTAACAATATTGTTTACCTTGGGTGGGTTACCATTTTTAACTCACATGCTTCAGGTGAAAAAAAATCTCACAAAGTTTTAATAAAAATTGGAACACCATGTGACCCTTAAACAGTTTTTTTAAAGCTTGTGTGACTTAACCCATTGTCATCATCATTCGCGCCATTTCACAAGCCCCATCAAACACTGATTCCTGGTGTGCAATACCAGCTGAATGTGAAATGATGTGCGTGGCTTAAAGCTCAGAGATAATTACATAGTTGAGTGGTTTTGTGAAGAGTGAATGTTAACCTGACTGCAAGTAAAGGGCTATTAGGTTGACAAGTATCACAATTGGGCTGCGGAATGCCACAGAAATAGCAAACAATCAGAACACAATATCCCTTAATATGGGTGTAATTCCAATGGGTGAACATTTAGTCTGAGCGACCCAGTAGGTCGTAAACCTCACTCTTGGGCTTATTTGATCCTCTTGAATTAAGCTGATGGCGGCTTAATAAATTAAGCAAAGCAACTTGTCAAGTTATAAAAAAGTGGGTGAAACCAAAACACAGCAAATGTGCAAAGAGAATCTGTGCACAAATGAACTAACTCTAAAACTTTGACGTATTAAAGTTGATTCAAAAGTAGAACCATGCTAAAGGTCACTGCTCTGGCGGTCACCACAAGGTAGCATTGGGCAGATTTTAAAATCTGACAAATGAATCACAAGTTCGTAGACATGCCATTGGTCTATATTACTTAAGTATTTCATATTTCATGCCAATCCATAATTTGCCCTAACGTCTTTTCTGTCGAACTCTACCAACAAACTGTCGGATGTAGGTTACACATGCACATTACTAACCATGTCATTAGTACTGGCTGGTTGTGCCATAAAACTGGCGGGTTTTGCCATAAACCAGCAAGTACTGTATGACACAACCTTTTTGCATTTAGCTATTGCAAACAAAATTGGTAATCACTTATCACTTGATTTTCTTCCCATGTCATTGAATGCCCTGAGGGTTGTTCCTCTGCGTATGTTATAGAGATTTAGGAGGAAGGAAATGTAATGGTTACCATTTACAATTCTTTTCTTTAATATCACTCCAAACCAGCTTGCGTCATCTGTCAGGATCACAAGATGAAAATATGTCTGATTTAGTATCTGGGGTCTGTCATAGGCTGGAGATGCAGAAATCATTTGTTACCGAAATTCCTCTTCCACAATGCACCAACGAGTACGAGTAGATATGCATCACTCAATGCACGCTTGTCGGGTTAGCGTGACCTCCTTTAAACTACGCGAAATTTGGGGGCGCAAAAATTTACAAGGCAATCAAAGCGTACTCATTATGGCAAATTTAGGCTACAGCAAAACGGTTTGCACAGTTATGACATAAAAATGAACCGTAATGCACAAAACACCATAGAATATATAATGCACTATTATTTTATCTACTCGTAATCGTTGGTGCATTGTGGGATAGGAATTTCGGTATAAAAAATGAATTTCCTGTAGGAAACCCAGCACCATGTATTGGGGATGTCCTCTTTCCTAAAATAAAGAATTCCAAATAATCTGGGTGTGATTATAGTTATCATTGGATGCTACTACCACACAATTCTGTGCCCCAGGGTGGTGTCCTAGGTACCAATATCTTGTCTGCAAAATGTACATTGTAATTCTATCCACATTTGCCATAGACCAATTTTTGTTTGTGATATAGTTTGCAGAAAACTACAACAATAAAAAGACAAATTGATGAAATATCTGAAAAGAATCAGTCTGCTGTTAGGATAGGAGAACCATCATTTTTTTTAAATTTGTTTCTTTGGTGCTTAGTTGCTCATAAACAGATAAAAGACAACAAACTTCTAAAAAAGGAGTGTCAGAAAAGAGAAATTGTTAATTTACGACAGGGAGTTAGACCAAGTGTTAACAGTTAGAGTAAGGTACATATTTCAGCATAGAATTGTAATCTTAGTGTAATGGTGTCATAGCATTAGGAAGATGGTTTAAATTTTAGAATTAAAATTAAACATTGAAGACTGATTAACTGAATAAAAGGATTATAGTTGCAACAAGAGATTGGCTAATATCCAGGCAGAAGAGTTTACCAAGAAGGGCATAAGAAAGCAACCTAATTCCGATATGACCCATAAAACTCATGTTGTAACTATATTAGAAAGAAATCCCCTTTGGCCAACTTTTCATGCTGTACATGCTAGAGAAACATGGCAAGGTGGAACACGCTTAGTAATATTTCAATGAAACAAAAAATTACCGCCAAAAACACAGCTGCAGGTGGCCTCCTCTTGCTACTTTTCCAATTTGATGAACTCGGAATGAGGGTGTTGAAATTCATGCTGAAAAACAATCTGTCTATCTTAAGAGCACCCTTTTCTGGCACTCTTCTGTGCAAGGATTAAAATACAGCTCTGATTTCCAATGTTTTTAGTCGTAGAAGACGCTGAATGTCCTTTTGTTCTGATTTAAACATGCGTTGCTGGGTTCTTCCCAGGAACATTGTAATTTACCCTTTGTGCACTGATTGTTTTTAAAAGGGGATTTTTTGTGTGAAGATTTTTTTTATTTTTGTTCAGTATTGGTTTCTTCACCAACCGTATGTTCTTATATGCAGTGCTCAGTTGAGGATGTTTTTTTTATAGCGTTGAAACATAACAATAATTTCATTTGAGGTTAGCCTGAATCGGTTGCTGTTAATTCTGTGTAAAAAATACTTTAACCCACAAACTCATTGTGCGATGGCAAGACAGTCATAAGTGTATAGCTGTCATTGTCATAGATTACCATTACGGGACCATGCTAGTATGCAAAAGTCTTGGTCAGGGTCTTGAAGAATGGTTCTTCAGGCCACAGTTGCCTGAGAAATATTCAAGAGCCCACTTACTCAAGAAAAAAATAAAGTGAGTTCACCTAAGTACTTAAAGACTCATAGATGCAGCACGTTCTATGAATTTTGGCCACAAATTATGCCCCAGGCGCATATTCCAGGACCCAATGTTCCTGGAGCCATAAGTAATATGGAAAAACTATTTTAAATATGCTCCAGGAGTATATTTGAATATGCTTCTGGCGCATATTTGAATGTACGATGCTCAGAGCATATTTGAATGTACAAGCTCAAGGAAGCCATATGGCAAATATGCTCCTGGCGCAGTTGGGAAATAATCCTGCAATTGCTCCAGGAGCTCTATATGCTCTTGGAACATGTGCTTTCAAATTGACTAGATATTCTCCAGATTATTTATGCCCAAGGGCCATATGGAACCATATGCGCTCCTGGGCATAAGTTAGAACCAATCTCATTGAAGCAGAGTACGTGGCAAGGCTATGTGTATTACAAAAACTTCTTGCCTTCACATGAGGAATATATGCATAGCTTATCAGCTAAAGTTGAAGAGTTAAGTTTCAGATCACATGTAAGCACTCGGTAGTGGCCCTTATCTGTGCACACACACACCTGATTAATTATAGGCCCAGACCAGAATCCATTAGTGCCCCCAATTCTTACCTATCTGTTCACCTGTATATTATCTCTAATGACATAATCAGTTATCCTTATTGTTATAATTTTTAAGTTTAATTGAAAACATTTAAAAAAAAAAAAAAATGAAGTATTTAAAGGTGCAACACACCGGACATGAATCAATCACTAATGGCAACAACAAAAAGTTTGTCTCAGTAGAGAAAATTGTAGGGCTTGGTGCGGGTGGGTAAGAATCTTGTTGTTGAGTTTAGTTGAAGGGGGTTTTAAGAAAAAGGTTGGATTTTTTTTCAATTTTGTGGGGAAACTTTTAGCTATATGGCTGAAATATTTCCTATGGAACTTAACCAAAATACTAAAATACCAACAAAAAACATGTGGAAAAAATGCATATATTTTTAATTTGAACAGATCTTGTACAGGATTCTATCATTTATTTATTTTTTATTTATTTTTTAGTATTTTTTAATTATTTAAATTTTTGTCAAATTTATTTATTTATTGATTTTAAATCTGTTTTTTGGAGGTCCTAAGACTTCCAACTCATACTGATTCAGCACCTCGTCTTGAATTCACTCACAGTAATTACCAAAAATGCTGACACTACACTACATGTAAATCTGCACTAGTTTAAGTGGTCCAAAAAGGGTGGGTGCCTCTATTTACTTTGGTGGAACCATATATCAAGATAATTTACATGGTTGGAGGTGATCTTTTTAATTGTAAATAACATTAATCAATCTCAAAAGACTTTTATTTTTTAGTTTATGCACAGAGTAAAGAATGACATTGTTCACCACCAGTTGAACCAATTTTGTATAAAAACGTATACTTTGATAATTTGCTTATTAGTCTATAAAACTCCCAATCCAGCACAATGTCCAATATAGGACCATGTCACTTGAGTTGTGAAAGTTTAAGATCTCTTAACACAATCTCGTGAATAACAAACCTTGTGAAATGTAACTGGGTAATCTGTCGTCACATTCTGATGGAGTTGAGATCAAATTACAGCCACTGTAATATTCTATCACATAATGTAAGACTCTTAAAATTGACTTAGTATGACATTGCTCTCATTTTTCATATCATAAGGTCCCCATATCAGTTGTCACAGATAAAGAGTAGCAGAGATAAAGAAAAATTGTACAAAGAAAGGAAACGATGAAAAAGAAGGGTAAATGCAAAGGAAGCTGTGAGGTACAGTGACTACCACAAAGATATCCCATTTCAGGTTACAAACTATTGAGTTGTGTACCTATAGGGGCTAAGAGATCGCTATTTCATCAAGTGATTTGAAAAGCTTACAATCCCGATGGCTCCCTGGTGAAATATTAACCTGTACTGTTTTATAATATACAGTAACTTGTAGGTATGACACATTCAGTGTTATTTTGAGGTTTTGGGCAAAAAGGCCCCATCTGCAATAGCTGCCAGGTGTTAGATTTGGCAGGTATAACACTTAATAAGAACACAACTGACAAATGGCAGCTATTGCAGATGGGGCCTTCTTGCAGTAAACCCTTGATTTATATTAAATGTTTTTTTTCTTATGACAATCCTTGAGGAAGATAGCCAGTCACAGGGGCAACAGAGCTATTTTAACCTGAAAACTGCCGGTGTGAAAATAATCATAGTCCGGCAGGTTTCATAGTCCGGGCTCCATAGACGACAACGGAATAAAGCGTGAAACTAATGTTGTGTGAAGAGTCAACTGAATCGATTGCCCTATTGTTCACCATTGTTTCCGGGCTGTGAGCCCGGAGGACACAGGCATGCATTGTGTTAACATTTCGTTTTATGAGACCCAGCTATCTGTGTAGGATTTTCCCTCATTCAATTTTGATTATTGCCAGTAGGGTGACTTGAACTTCTTTCTCGGCTCTTTATGAATAACCCTGTTTTGTTGTACCTCAGTAATTGTAGGTTTTGAATCCTTGACATGGTTAGACGTCAGCTTACCATGTCAAAGGTGCAGGTGTTGTTCAAGTGTGAATTGAAAAATGATGTACTTAAAACCACTATCAGCGATGTTCTTGTCATTCTGTGCGTGACCTATATGCTCATCAATATCATCAACATTATTTTGTTGACAATAGTTGTCCCCAAAAAAGCCAAAAGCTGATTTTTTTTTTAAATAATGTATTCTGGTGAAGGAAAGCACTGAATGATGTATTGCCTTTATTGATTTACACAATACAAATAAGACAGCTAAATGTTGGAAATTATCATGCAGGATAGAGGCATGGGCCCATAAATGGTCAGAATGAATTAAATTTGCTTTGGATGTATCCACATACTGTATGTGATCACTTTTCACTTGGATACATTGGTCCAAGAAAAGATAGCAGTAGCTTTCCACAATGCACTGCTTCCATGGAGGATCTGTACAGTGTCCTGTGAATCGTTTAGAGATAAAAACATCTAAAAATGGCCAAGTTCCCTGGTTGGTGACCTATGTGGGACCTTGGTTTTGACTCATGAGACCTGGTGAAACTCATGTGACCTGGTTAATTCAGGTGACCTTAGTCCCCATTCACTAACCATGATGGCAGAAGACAAATGCATTCAGTAAATGCTTTGTATTTTTGTATTAACCCTGTTATTTTTATGCTCACAAGTTCGGGGAACATCTGTAACATATTGTTTACTTGGGTGGTTACCATTTTAAATCACATGATCAGGAGTGCACAAAAATCTCACAAAGTTTAATAAAAATTGGAACACCATGTGACCCTTAAACGTTTAAACGATTGTGTGACTTAACCCATTGTCATCATCATTAGCTCCATTTCACAAAGCCTCAAACCTGCTTCCTGCGGGTGCAATACAGCGCTGTAATGTGAATGATGTGCGTGGCTTAAACGCCTTAGAGATAATTACATAGTTGAATGGTTTGTGAGATGAATGTTAACATGGCCTGCAAGTAAAGGTATTAGTTTGACAAGTATCAAAATTGGCTGGAAGCACAGGAACAGAGCAAACCAATCAGAAACAAAATCCACTAATATGGGTGTCATCTAATGGAGTGAAACATTTAGTCTGAGCGACCCCATCGTAAACCTCACTCTGGGGCTTATTTGATCCTTGAAAAGCCGATGGCGGTTTAATAATTAAGCCAGCCAACTTGTCAAGTTTATAAAAGGAGTGGGTGAAACCAAAACACAGCAACATGTGCAAAGAGATTTCTGTGCACAAATATAAACTAACTCGAAACTTGGAATTATTAAGTGTGATTCAAACTGTAGAACCATGCTAAAGGTCACTGTATATGGCTGTCACCAAGGGTAGAATTGTGGAGCAGATTAAAATCTGACATAATGAAATCACAATGTTTGTATACATGCATGGATCTATTCTTAACGTATTTATATTTCATCACTCCATAATTTGCCATAAGTCTTTTCTGTGACCAACCTATTCAACCAAACTTGGTCGGTGATGTAGGGTTATCACATGACATACTACCCATGTCATATAGTACTGCTGGTTTGCCATAAACAAGCAAGTAACTGGAAGAAACACCCTTTTTGCTATTTTAGCTCTTGCAACAAACTTGGTCATTCACCCTTAATCCAATTGATACTTCTTCCCATGTCATTTAATGCCCTGAGGGTGTTCCTCTGCGTCTGGTATAGAGGTAGGAGGGAAGGTCAAAGGTTAACATTTACAATTCTGTTCTTTATATCATTCCAAACCAGCTTGCTTTTGGTCATCAGTCAGTATAACAAGATGATAATATTCCTGCATTTAGTAATCTGGGGCGGTCATAGGCTGGAGATATGCCGGAAATCATTTTTTTACCGAAAATCCTCTCCCCAAATGCACCAACGATGTACGAGTAGATATGCATCACTCCATGCAGCTTGGGTTTAGCGTGCCTCCTTAAAAACTACGGCACATTTTGTGGCGCAAAAATACAAAGGCAATTCAAAGAGTACTCATTTACTGGTAACGTTTATGATCAAGCAACGGTGTTTTGCACAGTGTATGACAGAAAAATTGGCCGTATGACACAAAACACCATAGACTATATATATGCGCTATTTATTTTATCTTACTCGAACGTTGGTGCATTGTGGGATAGAATTTCGGTAATTTTTTAAAAAATGATTCCGGTAGGAAACCCAGGATCCAGTATTGGGGATGTTCTCTTTCCCGAAATAAGAATTCCAAATAATCTTGGTTGATTATAGTCTTAATTCATGTGATGCTACTACAACACTATTCTGTGCCCCAGGGTGGTGTCCTAGGTCCAATATCTGTCTGCCCAAATGTACCATTTAATCTATCCAATTGCCATAGACAATTTTTGTTTGTGATATAGTTGCAGAAACTCCCACAAAAAAAGTACACCATTGATGAAATATCTGACAAGAAATCAAGTCTGCCTGTTAGGATAGGTAACCATCAGTTTTTTAAAATTTTGTTTCTTTGGTGCTGAGTTGATCAAACGATAAAAGACAACACAACTTCTAAAAAAAAAAAAAAAAAAGGAGTGAGAAAAGAGAAAATGGTTAATTTACGACAGGAGTTAGACCAATTGTTAACATTATGAGTAAGGTCAAATATTTTCAGCATAGAATTGTAATATTATGTAAGGTGGCAATAAGCATTAGAAAATGGTTTAAATTTTAGAAATTAAAAATTAAAAATTCAAGACGGAGAACCTGAATAAGGGATTATGGGGAACAAAGAGATTTGCTAATATCCAGGCAGTTTACCAAGAAGGCGCCATAAGAGAATGCAACCTAATTCCGATGACACATAAACTCATGTTGTAAAACTCTATTAGAAAGACATCCCCTTTGGCCAACTTTTCATGCTGTACATGCTAGAGAAAACGGCAAGGGTGGAACACGCTTAGTAATATTTCATGAAACAAAAATTACCGCAAACCAAAGCTGCAGGTTGGCCTCCCTCTTGCTACTGTTCAATGAGGACTCGGAATTAGGGTGTTTGAAATCATGGAACAAACAATCGGCTATCTCAAGAGCACCCTTTTCATGGCACTCTTCCTGTGCAAGGATAGAATTACAGCTCTGCTTTCCAAGGTATTTAGTGTAATGACGGACGCTTGTGAAATTATACATGCGTGCTGGGTCTTCCAGGAGATGACCTTTTATTGCACTGATTTATTTTAAAAAGTGGGATTGTTTTTTGGTGAATATCTTTGAATATATAATTGTGATTGTATCTGAGGTGGTGTGTTATGTTCTTGTATGCAGTGCTCAGTGAGGATGTTTTTTCTACTTGAACAAAAACAATAATTCATCCTTTTGAGGTTAGCTTGAATTGTTTGCTGTTAATTTTCTGTTAAAAAAAATACTTTAAACCACAAATCATTGTGCGAATGCAAGAAAGTCATAAGTGTATAGTTGCAGTTTGTCAAAAATTACCATCAAAGCTACTAGTATGCCAAGTCTTTGGTCAGTGGCTCTGAAGTGGTTCTCAGATGACACAGTTGCTGAAGAATTTCAAGAGCCACTGCACTCAAGAAAAAATAAAGTTGGTCACCCTAAGTCAATAAACAGCTCATGATGCAGCACAGGCTTCTATGAGATTTGGCCACAAAAATTATGCCCCAGGAGCATATGTTCCTGGAGCAGATAGTAATCTGGAACAATATTGTAAATATGATCCAGGAGTATATTTGAATATGTTCCTGAAGCATATTGACTGAAAATGCTCCAGGAGCATATGGCAAATATGCTCTTGGAGAGGGGGAGAAATATCCTGTCAAATACTGCTAAGGAGCTCTATATGGCTCATGGAACATGTGCATCAAATTTGACTTAGAATATTTCTTCAGATAATTATGCTCCAGGGGGGGGGGGACCATATTGGACCATATGCTCTGGAGCAAATTTAGGGCCAAATCTATTGAAGCATAGTACATGGCCGCATTGCACTACAACCTTCTTGCCTCACATGAAGGAAATATGCATAGCATTATCAGCTTACGTTTTGAAGAGTAAGTTCAGATCACATATGAAAAGCACTCGGTCGCTGAACCCTTATTGATTCACACCACAACATGATTCCGATAGCCCGACCAGAAAGCCATCATTGCTCCCAATATCTTTTACCGTATCTGTTCACCTGAATCTCTATGGTATTCTAAATGATGAGAATCAGGTTCCTTAGGTTAATTTGTTAAGTTTGAAATGATTAACTGCTGAAAGTATTTAAGTTATAAAACCCACCCTGACACGAATCCTCACTAATGGCAAACAAAAAAAAAAGTGGTCTCAGTAGAAAATGTAGGGGGTGGTAAGAATTTTCTTGTTGTGAGTTTTAGTTGAAGGTGGTTATTGAAAAGGTTGTTTTTTTTCCAATTTTGGGGAACACTTTTTAGCAGATATATGGCTGAAATATTTTTTCTGAGGATAAACAAAAATCTCAAAATTCACAAAAACATTTGAAAAATGCACCCCCATATTTTTTTTATCAAAAATATAAAAAAAATAAAAAACTTATTATTTTTTTATTTATTTTTTTAAAATTATTTTTTTAATTATTTATTTTGGTTAATTAATTTATTTATTGATTTTTAAATCTTTTTGGGGTCCTAAGACTTCAAAACTCCTTACTAGATTCAGCCATCTCTTTGGAATTCAATCACAGTAATTTACCCAAATATGATTGACCACTACACTACATGTACTCTGCTAGTTTAAAGTTGTCCAAAAGGGTGCTCTATTTTTACTTTGGAACATGTATCAAGATTAACTTACATCCCTACCCTCACACCAACTCCTACAATCCATTCCCCATAATCTACCCTTCAGCCGCACCGTACCCCCTTCGCCCCCACTTCCCCCACTCGACCACCCTCCTCCTCCCACAACCCCCCCCCCGACCCACTCCCACCCAAACTCTCCTGTCCACTCACTCCTGTCCCCTCCATGGCCTTTCCAGCAATTACACCTGCTCGGCTCTCCTGTTTCCTACTCCTCCACAACTACAGACCAAATTACCTCACGTCACCTTCCCATGCCTACCCCATCTCCCTTGCATTTTCCCCCCTCCATCTCAAATCTGGCCCTCCAATGTCCCTTGTCCTTCATTCTCGCTCCTCCTCCGCCCCCCTTCTGCACACCCCCCCCCCTTACCATCCCTTTACATGGTTTGGAAGCTTGATATCTTTTAATTGTAAATAAAATAATATTCAAAAGACTTTATTTTTTAGTTTATGCAAGAGTAAAGAATGACATGTTCACAACGTTGAACCAATTTTGTATAAAACAGTATACTTTGATTTAATTTGCTTATGAGTCTATTAAACTACCCAATCCAGCAACAATGTCAATAAGGACAATGTCACTTGAAGGTGTTTGAAAGTTACGATCTCTTTATAACATTCAAAATCCTTAATAACAAAAACCTTGTGAAATGTAACTGGGTAATCTGTCGTCACATTCTGACGGAGTGAGATTCAAACTACAGCCCCCACTGTAATTTCTATCAAATAATGTAAAACTCTTAAAATTGACTTGGTATGACATTGCCCTCTCATTTTTCATATCATAAGGTCCCCATATCAGTTGTCACGATAAAGAGTAGCAAGGATAAAGAAAAAATGGTCAAAGAAAGGAAATGATGAAAACAGAAGGGTAAATGCAAAGGAAGCTGGGACGTAAAGTGACTACCCAAATATATCCCAGCAAGTTAGAGAACTATTGAGTTGTGTACCTATAGGGGCTAAGAGATCGCTATTTCATCACAGTGGATTTTGAAAAGCTCACAATCCAATGGCCTCCCAGGGTGAAAATATTAACCTGTACTGTTTTATTAAAATATACAGTACCTTGTAGGTATGACACATTCAGTGTTATTTTGAGGTTTTGGGGGCAAAAAATGGGCCACATCTACAATAGCTGCCAGGTGTTAGATTTGACAGGATAACACTTAATAGGAATACAACTGAACAAATGGAAGCTTTGGAAGATGGAGCCACTTGCAGTAAACCCTTGATTTAGTGCAGTTGTTCTCATAGCAATCCTTGAGGAAGATACCAGTCACAGGAGCTATAAGAAACCGAAAACTACCGGAATGAATCCTGTTACATTTCATTTCACGAGAACCCAGCTATTGTGTAGATTTTCCCTTCGTTCAATTTTATTATGCCAGTAGGGTGACTTGAATTCTTTTCGGCCCTTTAGAATAAACACTGTTTTGGTAACCCAGTAATTGCAGGTGTCTGGAATTCCGTGCCATGGTTAGACGTCAGCTTACCATGTCAAAGGGGCGGGTGTTGTTCAAGTGTGAATTGGAAAATGATGTACTTAAACTAGCAATTTTCGTGTAATTCTGTGCTTACCTATCTGCCTCATAATATCATCAACATTGATTTGCCCTTACTTATCACACAAATACTTGTCCAAAACAAAATGAGCAAAGCGAAACTGAGGGGGGTGTTCATGGTTAAAATGGTCGGAATCATCAAAAAAGTGATTGGTGTATCCACATACTGTATGTGATCAATTTTCATGATTTTCATGTTTTTGAGGAGTCCAAGTGTGAATATATTGGATCCGAAACATGATAATCATAAAATTGGATGTTTACGCCCAAAATTTATTGGTTCTCACTATGAGTTTTTAAAAATTCGGGCTCCGGACTGCGTCCGCCCATATTTTCCAACTCAAGCTCGAAACAATAAATTTGGGCTTAATCGATCCAATTTTATAGACACTTGGATTGGCCCTTGGGTAGTGTCTCATGTTTGGATGACTCAGTGACCTTGGTGGCCACATGTGACCTTGGTGACTGCATAGACCTGGTGACCTCATGTACTTTTGTCCCCCATCACAAACCAGATTGACAAAAGACACATGCACTCAGTTAATCTTTCGTGATCCTCGGTAACAATATTGTTTATCCTGGTGGTTACCATTATAAATTCACATCAAAAGATTATGCAGAGTGCACAAAATCTCACATAGTTTTCATAACAATTGGAAAACCATGTGACCTTAAAACGGTTTAAAGCTTGTGTGACTTAACCCTTTTGTCATCATCATAGCTCATTTCATAGCCATCAAACTGATCGATGTGTGCGAATCAGTGTACTGTGAATGATGTGTGTGGCTTAAATGCCTTAGAGATAATACATAGTTGAGTGGTTTGTGAGATGAATGTAACATGACTGCAAGGAAAGAACTATATCTGACAAGTACAAAAATTAGTGGGAGCCACAAGAAAATAGCCACAATCAGTAACAATATCACTTGTAAGGGGTTTCAATAAGGGGAACATTTAGCATGAGCGAACGAGTCCTAAACCTCCACTCTTGGGCTAATTTGATCCTTTGAATTAGCCTGCTAGTGGCTTCAAAATTAAAGGTGCAACGGAGAGTTCACATATCAGGTGTCCCTAAAAAATTGGAAAGTACTGATTTTGCCCTAGTGTAAAGCTTTTCCATAAAAAATATCCCCATTCTGAAAGGATTAAGCTGGGAAATGTTTCTTGGTATAAAAATGGTAAAAATTTATAATTTCGTTTCATGATAGGAGCAAATATGAAATTCGCCTATGTTTTAATTGAATATAAGCAAATCAAAAATGACACGGTACCCTTTTCTTTTAACCACCATTTTTGTGCAAAATGCAAGGTAAGATATCTATTGAGTGTCTACGTTCTATTGGAAATTACTATTATGATACATTATGTGGTGCCTCAAATTCTCTCATTGCACAAAATTCAGCATAGTTTTCTATTGAAATATAAGAGAAACTTTATGTAGCCAAATTTCAAGGTAAGGAATCTATTGAGTGTCTAATCTACATGAAATTACTTTACATTTTCTAAAACTTAAAAGTAATGCTGATATCCCAACACATGAGAGCACTTTTCGCCAAATTACCAACTTACCTATAGTAGATTCAACCTAAATGATATCATCTTTTGGAATCAGTATAAAAGAGGGTTTTTCACAGGTGTGTCCAAATGCTGATAACATTGCTTCCTTTGATTTTCCTATTATTCCTCCTGGACCAAAGTTGAGTTGAATTGACTTAACTTTCTGTCAATAATAAAAAGGGTCTAAATGATGATCTTGTTTTTCAAGCTAAATTTGATGATCTTAGACATATAAATATCATCAAACATCGAGCTATTTAACAGATGGGGTCTAAGGTTTTGGAAAGCGGCTCTGCAGCTGCTTTAAGTGCGCGTGATCAACGCAGATTAGGTTACCTGATAATGCTTATATTTCACGCCGAATTGGGGCCACTTAGTTGGCCTAGGTTGGCTGAAGTTTCAATGAGATGTCTTTCATTATATTTTTGTTCCACTATCTAGTCTTATGGACTTGAAGGCAGATAGTGTCATCATCACTATATTGAGTTTTTGATGAGCTGTTGGAAGTATCTTTCAATTGTCTCCAAAAAATTGAATAAATCTGTTGTTAGCTGGGATTCCGAGTCACATTGATTCCAGGCAATGAAAAGGTTGATGTATTGGAGAACAGAAGCCCTAATATGAATATAAAAATATTAAGATCCCCTCTTGTACAGATTTAAGGCTTCAGTTAATGGCGACATCAGAAATAGGTGGCAAATGCTGTTGGATTCATCCCTAATAATAAATGCATGCTTTCAACCAACTGTTGGAGCTGCTGGCAGTTCAGGTTGATTGGACGAAGGGACGAGATTGTATTAGCGCGATGTAAAATTGGTATACTTATATTGACCCATAGGTATTGCTTAGAGGTGAGCCAGTCACGGTGTATTCCTGTATTGTGCTCTTTCTGTGAAACAATGTATTACTTGAGTGCGTTGATTATGCGCTTATTCGTAGAAAATATTATAGCATCCCAGATTTTGAAAACATTATTTCAAGATATTATCCTCTTCAGTGATAAATTTTTCCTTAAGGGGCCCTGCTTTTTTAAATATTGTTAATTTTTTAAAATGTTGTCACTGTAATATTATTTGTGGTGTATGATTTGTAATTTTTTGATGTTTTTAATCATCTTAATGACAACGATTACACAATTGTTGTTTTGAGTTGTCGTTAAACTTTAATACTCATTTTTATACAATATAGGGTGCCTGAAAATCTCTCCTTGCACCAGTTTCCCAGTTCAGTTTTCCATTCCTTCAACTTTAATATTTCCATGCCAACGCAACATCAATCCAATATGTAATAAATATAAGATACAGTTACAATGAATTGGTGACATGGGGGGAAAGACAGAAAGGCCCAAAGACCAGATGTAATCGTACCCACCAAACATAATAACAATACAAAATTACTACAACATATAATTACTGGAGTGTAGATTTGACATTGTACAATGATCATAATAAAGGTTTATGACAGGTAACTAACTGTAGCACTGTGAAGAACGAGTAAAGCACTTATACATATATTGTCATCATTCTTCTTCTTGGTTAGTTTTTTAAATGTCTTAACAACCGGTTTGCATTTTGAAATGACCGTAGGTAAATATTCCAGTATCCAGGCCCCAGAACCCTCACACCTTTTAAGCGAAAGTATTTTGTTTTTTTGGCAATTGATACGAATTATTGTTTCTGGTAGAATAGTATGTTACAATCGTTTGGTAACATATGGTTTGAATTATGACTTGAAAGTTTATTCTGTAAAATGTTTACATCAAAACACCAGTCAAGGTAATGCATGTCCATAGACATTAAGGATATTTAATAAATCTTTGAGAGGGTTTGGAGTGTGATCTAAATGCATTTGGAAATAATTCTCACTGCTTCTCTTTTGAAGTTTTGAATTCCTATCTACATATATTTTATGTGTACTACCCATGCAAGATGCATATGATATATATGGTAATACTATTGAACAATATTGGTACGAGAATCATTTGGGAACAAGTGTTCAGGACACCAACATTTCTTGATATGTATTTGATATCGCTTCAATGTGGGAGAGCGTGGCTAGCAGGTTAAGGGTGCTTCCTCTGGCGGCAATTTACCATCAAATTCCAGGGTTCCGAATTCCCGGTGGGGTCGTGGCACTTGCTGGGTTTTATTCGGGTACTATTAATTCGGATTTGATCTGTATACTACCAGCTATTGATTAAATACAGAATAATGCTCTCCTCCATGGTTCACTTGGAATTGGGCTAAATGGATTCATGAAAGCATCCCGTCCTTCGGAGGGGACGTAAGCCGGCGTCCCGTGACAGAGAGCCACAACTGTACATTGTACATCGCCGTCAGTGTCGACTAATAGTAAGGGTGGAACCCCTGACTGTTCCCAATCCGCCCAGCCTCAAATATCGGGCCTGTTAGGACGTCCGTTCATGATACACGCGGCCGCCGGATCATCAAACACTAGCTGAATAAATCCTGACACCACCACAAGCCATTACCCTTGACTTGTGGATACGAGCAAACAAAACAAATAATGGTATTTCCACGAAGCTTGTCATCAAAAATACACCAAGAAATTTCGTCTTGTTAACCCTGGTTAACACTTTTCCATCTAATGTTACTTCAATAGAATTGGAAAATTTAAATGTTTTTAATGGGTGTCCCCATAATCATGTGTTTGTTTTGCTAAACGTGTTACTGAAAGTTTTGTTTATCTTTAACCCAGTTTGACACTTTCTGAATTTCTGTGTTCATAAGTTGATTTAAAATCACAAGATATCTTTCAGAATACAATATGGTCGTGTCATCAGCAAACAAGACGAAATTTAAGATTGAAGACGTTACATAATATCGTTCCATATAGAATAAATAACCAAGCCAAGGATTGACCCTGTGGAAATACCACAGGGTTATATATTGAACTTCAGATTTGTACGAATTATAAGACACATATTGTTTTTCTTTCACCAAGATTATTACGAAACCATTGAAATACGATGCCTCTAAAGCCATAATTTTTCTAATTTTGTGCAATAAAATGGTATGGTTAATAGTATCAAAGCTTTGATAAATCGAGGAATATCACCCATATTATTTCGTTATTTTCATAGCATTGTAAATTTTATCGTAGCAATTCAAGAATAGCCAACTGTGTTGAAAGATGGAACCTAAACCCAAATGCTTATTGTTTAAAATCCTATGTTTTATCAATAACTGATAAACATCTATTAAAGACAATTCTTTTAAGGCCAACCCTTAAGCCAAGCCAGCTTCTCTATTTTATAAAGATGAGTGTGTGAAACCAAAACCCGCAACGTTGCAAAGAGAATTTCTTGCACAATTAACAAACTATAAAACTTTCTAATAAAACTGTAAAACCATGCAAATGTTACTGTACAGGGCTGTCACAAGGTAGCATTTTTGGATGGATTAAATTGCCTATGATATCGCAATGTTGTATACATGCATGGAGCTATAAACTTTACGTATGTCATATTCATCCAGTCAATAATTTCCCTAAATTTTTCTGTGATAGCTTTTCCAACCAACCTTGGTCGCGTCATGAGTAGAGTATTTCACATGACACTACTACCCATGTTTAAGTACTCGCTAGTTTACCATTAAACCAGTATAAAAATAGTGACTGCTATGAGGGCCCGGTTAAAATATAGGCCCAGGGATGTCAAAACCATGACTATGCCCGAAGCGAAGCTAGGGCATAGTCATGGTTTTGACAATCAATATTTGTTTTATATTCCGAATAATCATTCTTTCATTGATTGGTTAAAAGATTTCCTGAACTGACAATGCTACAATTACAAACTATTGCAACGGCCTATCGTTACACAGGGGACGCAGCACACACGCGCGATCTATGAACACTGTTGAAAACTGTCCTATTTTTTCCGGGCACAGTCGATTGCCATGCCCCGGGCACAGTTCATCGTGAAAGTCATCTTGATAGAAAAAAGGGGCCCCGCTATTTGAATGACTCTACTTTTAACCAATCAGATGAGAGGAATCAATATAATGGGTATATAACAAGAATGTATGACATAACCTTTTTTGCTATGTTAGTATGCAACCCAAACTTGTCATATGACCTATCACATGATATTCTACCAGGTCATTCACTGCCCTGGGGGTGTTCCCCTTGCCTCTGTCATAGGGATGGGAAATTCAAAGGTCAAATTTTGCCATTAATTTTACCATTAATTCTTTTCTATAATAGTCATCCTAACAAACTGGTTCAATGTGTAGGCACCACAAGCTGAATAATTAAATCCCTGTCATTTACTTATTTGGGGGGTCGGTTTAGGAGAAGGGGATATGTCAAACAGGTTTGTGATTGGGCATGACTCTTCCCTATAATATAATTCCAAAATAATCTTGGTTGTGATTATAGTTTATCATTGATGCTATCCCACACCTTCAGTGCCCCCGGTGTGTCCTAGGTCCCATATCTGGTCTGCCAAATGTACATGTTCGTTATCCTGTTGCCATAGGCAATTTTTGTTTTGTGCAATCGTTTGCGAAAACCCCACAAAACTGAGACACCCTTGATAAATATCTGACAACTAATCTTGTCTGTCTGTAGGATAGGTACCATAATTTTTAAAAATTTTGTTTCTTTGGTGCTGAGTTAATCAACAGATAAAAGACAACAACTTGAAAAAGGAGTGTCAGAAAAAAGAAATGGTTAATTATGACAGAGTTTAGACCATGTTCACATTACGAGAAATGTCAATATTTTTCAGCATAGAATTGTAAAATTAGTGTAATGGTGTCAATAAGCATTAGAAATGGTTTAATCTAGCTTAGAATTAAAATTAAACATGAAGACAGGGAACCTGAATAAAGGATTATAGCTTCCACAAGAGTTGCTAATATCCAGGAGTTTACCAAGAAGGCGCATACAGAATGCAACCTAATTCCGATGACACATTAACTCATGTTGTAACTCTAACTTCAGAAAAGACATCCCCGTTTGGCCCACTTTTCCCCTCTGTACATTCTAGAGACCTGGCAGGCAACACGCTTATTATATTTCGTGAAACAAAATTACCCCGCAACCAAAGCTGCAGGTCGGCCTCCCTCAATTGAGACCGAATTAGGGTGTTGGAAACCATGTGAAAAACAATCTTGTTATCTCGGCGACCCTTTTTCATGCACTCTTCTTGCAAGGATTAGAATACAGCTCTGATTTCCAATGTATTGTACTATAGTCGTACGGAAGACGCTGACTGTTCCTTTGTTCGATTTATTTACAAACCTGCGTTCTGGTTTCTGCCCCATGAGACATGTAATTTATCTTTTGGTGCACTAATTCTTTTAAACCATGTGATTTTGTGTTGAAATAGTTGTGAATATATTGGGTTTACCTAGAGCAAACCAGAACGCATGCGCGTAACCGGGAAATGTTGAGATCCCGGAAGTGGACGTTTTGAAACGTTAACCAAGCAAAAAAGTTCTACGGGCTAAGCCGGAAATATAGCAAATGTTATTGTTATTGTTTGAGCCACGATCGAACAGAAGTAAGGGTGAAAATTGAAAATAGAAACATACATGTAGCTGTGTGCAATTTAGTTACACGGCGACGGTGTGTGAATGTTTGAAATAAAAAGAAGAAGAAATGTTTGTTACATGTTAGTACAGTTGAAAAATGTGTCGAAAAAGTGGCAAAATTTTCGTCTTCAATTTTGAGCAGAAAATCGCAAATCTCAAAGCCATTTTTGGAAATTTGGGCTTGCAAAAATTAATAGACTACAATGCTACTCATAGTGCTTAAACTAAACCTCGTGCAACGTAGCCTCATTTTTTAAAAGAGAGGTCTGAGCAATTTGATGATGGCCGATTCTGCAAGGCATTTAAGTCACACACGGCAAGGCTATACATGCTATACTTGTGGATATGGAACTGCCTGTCATCCGGCCAATCTCCGCTATCTACGGCTGATTATGAAATGATAACTTACTTCGAGAGCATTCTAGATACACTATCAAAAAGTGGAAAGTCATCAAAAAGCCCATTTTGGCCATACCCTGGGGTTGGCAGCTCGTCCGTAGCGTTGGCTAGCTCGTTCCGTAGCTCATTTTTCTGTAGCTTTTGAGAAATGTTACGGCTATCGTAGCGAAAAAAGCCAGAGCAACCTCGGGCTAGGGGTTGGCTTGAATGTCTAAATTAGGCCAATACTTAATTAGCCTCAACTTCAAGTAATAAAACTTTTAAGTTTAAGCCCGTAGTAGGTTCTAGTCTGTCGATTGGAACTCATGTCCTAGGCTATAGAAAGCATAGTGATACCCCAATACATAGTTTACTTACTGTACTAGTCCAATCCCATGTCAGGGTCAAATCTTTTGAGTCTATTTGCGTTAACTATGGTAACAGGGACCCTTTATCACTGCTGGCGTGGCTGGGATTGCCCCACATTGATGCGTGGAAGTAAAAAGTGAATCTGGTGTTAACCTCAAATCATTGGGTTGCCAGTCAACCTGGTCACTAAACGGCCACATCCCACCATGGCCATGGATAAGAATTGAACAGACGTCTAGGCTGATGCAACTACTATTA
>JAMKCH010009424.1:0-41752 GCA_023653785.1 Ophioderma brevispina | reverse complement strand
ACAACAGTGTAAAGTTCAATAAACATAATTATTTTGGCTAAAGGGAAAATCAATAATGTTAACTTCTGGATGGGGGAGGTGAACAGGCTAATATTTGGTTTGTTTCTAAATGCTCCCTGATCTTTATATAATAATAAAAATATAAAAAAGATGCTATAACAACATCAAAGAGCCATACTTGTAACTTATAGTGAAAAACTTTTGACAAATTATGTACTGATGCATATGCTGATGAATTGTGTTGCACTTTCTCAATCAACATGACCCCTTGATGACTTTTGACCCCACACATTGAGGGTGTGGTGCTCTGAACTACCAAAGTCGGCATGAGCCTGTGTCGTATGTGAATTTGGTTGCCAATCCATACCCATCCTCTCAGGTTTCTCCGAGAACTTTGATTTCCTCCTGCAACTAAAATCGAACTTTCTCTATAAACCTTCCTGTCAATTCTGGATTTACCTCGTGTTTGTGCAGAGCAGCCTAAGGTGCTCCACAGTGGCGTCCTTAGCACTTCGGTGGAATGTGTCATGCATTGTAAGATTTTAATTCTAAAGTGGATTTAATTTTAAAAGTGGATTATCATAATATAATTAAAATTTTATTATAGAATCCCCTGTTGACAAAAAAGCATGTAAAACAGCAATGAAAATAGGTAAGCAGTCTCAAATATGTTGTCCCATTATGTTGGTCAAAGAATAAGTTGATCATCACTGCACAAAAGCCAACAGTAAGTAGAAAATTGGCCAATTATGAAACAATCAACTTTGCACAATTGTTTTTTTGATACTCCCTGTATTGGATGAACAGTCCAAAAAATCTTTCTAGTGTTACTGGTACCCACTTCAAAAACTGATACTACTCATCAGAATAGGACAATATATTGCATAAGCAAAACAACACAAACCCTTTTCTTTTTAATACTCAAGTAATTTTTTTTTCATTCCAGTCAGATGTTTTCTTATCTGCTCTACTGCTTTGAGCTACTCTTCCAAAAACCAACATCAACAGACAAGATAGCTTAGTAGCATAGACACTATTATCACAAGTTCCCATCCATTCCTATCACTATATTTTGATCTGCACAAAATATATGGGAGACAATCCAGGTGTCAAAGAAATCCTGACAAATGTGCCTGTAGATTATACGATGTATACAATTAGGTATAAAATGATTGCTTTGTGTACAACTGTTGGTTCAAAATTTCAGGGTTGGTGGTCATTTTTTGTAACATTAATTCTTTATTAACAATAATGGTTCGATGCCCTTATAATTATCCACCCATCAAATTTAAGAAAACATCTTCTGAATTATCAACCCAGATTAAATGGGTACTACTACTACCCAATCCTCAGCCTCGACCCCATCACTCGCACCATTGAACCTCAGATTTTTGTAACATTAGGAAGCTTGTATTTTTCTCATTTCACCTGTAAAATATTTTGGCTGAGAGCCATTTTGATGCTACAAATATAATAGTTTGTATACAGTTATATCGGAAATTATTCATACACTCTGTATATTAACACCTATACAGCAGCAAATCAGTTTAGCTTTTACCTAAAACGGATTAATATGGAAAGGGTTTTTATTATACTGGATTCCACTGTCTGGACTAGCACTCATTTATGTGATGGTATTGAAAGAAAAATAGACAGGCTAAACAAAATCAAGAGGCCTATTTGCCCAAGGCTAGTTCTGCTGTACAGATCAGCCATTACACTTATTAACCCTTTGTTACCTATGAAATAATAGTGACCCAATGACCTTTGCCACTTCCCCTAACTTGAATGAATTGAGTATAAAATTGGAGACAAATAAGCCTCCATCCAAAATGACTGACATAAACACCTTGAAAATAGTAAATTGGTATCATGAAATGAATACAGGTATGTATAAGCATGACTATTACAGCAATTATGCCTAATGAGGCATAATTACTTTAACAGTCACAGAGATTATGTCTAGTAAGGCGTAACAAGGTTTGATTGGTGTATTAGCAGACTGGAAATGATTCTAATTGGTTGGGGGTAATACTAGTCCTGTCCACACTGAGGCTGGAACTCCTGAGTTTCAAAACACTGGAGTGTTGATTGCGTTTTTGGCAATGTGTGGAAGCATTCAGAGTTTTTAAACTCCAGAGTTTCATCAAGGGTCTAGCAGGGTTTTATCCCCTAAAAAACATGGGGGTGAACCTCAAACTCTGATAACACTCTGCAGTGTTTTGTGGATAATGAGCGGAGGTGACCTCGCAAGGTCATCTTTGTTGATAAATTTCTGAGTTTAAATATCATGCGCAAAAGCCAAAAGCTACCGATATGTTAACTTCCGGTCTACACTCCAATATGAGAAGCGGGGGAGAATGGTCAAGGTTTTTTTTTTTTTAATTCTGAGTTTCGGCCATTGTGTGGACCCAATTTAGATTTAATTGGATTTAATTTTCACTTCTGGAGTTTCAAACCCTTCGAGTTTCATGAACGTGTGAACATGGCTACTTTCTCTTGATCCAAAGAGCCCTGGCTTTTGACATTTTTTCCAGAAATTTTCCACCAAAGTTTAAGAATCAGTCAGGTTATGCTAACATTTTTTTCATGTCTAGCTTACACTTTTGTCTATCTGGAATTATGCATGTTGCCTGGGTTTCAAAAGCTTACTTTTCAATTGATGAGGCCTCAAACAAAACTCACTCTTAATGTTTAACATAATGTTTTAAGCCCATAAATGCTAATGAGATTATATCCTCACTACTCCAAGGGGGTGGAACGCATTCAAAACCAGTCTTCCGTGCTGGCGCGACATTTTGAATGTGCAACGGAATAATTATCAGTTTGGGTGCTTGTATACACACATAGAGTGTCAATTCGATACAACAATCCGACAAAATTCATTGGTTGGATTTATTGTGCTATTGGGGTGGTTAAATTTGTTTCTAAACCCATGGCCACACAACGAAATGACATGACCCACTAATCATCGCTGATTTTAATAACCGCCTGCATGAATACATCTTTTCACCTAACGCGCATTGCATTAAATGAGAAAAAGAGTATCTGAGCACAATGATCCAGGTACACACTATTTTTACACCATGGCCACCTCTAACACATCCACCAATTTGTATCACTACTACCGATTAGCCTATGCAAAGCGGCACCCACACGTGGAAGAAGCGGAGGAGCCATTGCTTTCTATTGTTGGTACTAAAAACCTAGGTTTTTCTTCTGTGGTCGGCAAA
Organism: Ophioderma brevispina; assembly: GCA_023653785.1. NCBI lineage: Eukaryota > Metazoa > Echinodermata > Ophiuroidea > Amphilepidida > Ophiodermatidae > Ophioderma > Ophioderma brevispina. The sequence continues at coordinate 38,519 of JAMKCH010009424.1, read as the reverse complement.
CATGCGAGACGGTGTATTTCTAAAGATTACTAACGTTTTGCCTCTCTATCATTAAGAACCTCTTTGACTACAATACATCCTATAACATTGGGTTTACAAGGTAAGGTATTGCAGTGTTTCCATCTGGAATAAGCCACAGAATGTATATCACATTGAAATTCCCAGCATTAGGCCAAATAAAAAAAAACATGTTTAACATCCACTCCTACTTCCTTTTTTGAGGCTGCTTCAATTTTATTTTTAATGAGTTAGTCATAATTTTAAAGGATGCTTCAGAAGTTGATAAGATACTACCTAGAAGTTAGCTAATGGGTTTTGTGATCGTTAGAGGGGTCTACCTGACAGAAGTATAAAATAAAAACCTCCTTTTTTCAGGCAGCATAGCCACTGCAATGTGCACAATTTATGAATAAACATAGATATTTTCACCAATTTTCAAATAAAAAGGCACTCCTCTCTTTTTTTTAGAAACCTGAATCGATAAACATGTTTGATTTTTTACTTGGCCTTACACAAAATCTGTCCCAATTTCCACACATACAAACCAGTTTATAAATTATGCAACAGAATTACACTATTCAGACTGAACACAGCCTGAATGGTACCTTCATGAACCTACATTTCACTGGTACATACAATCTTCACTACATACTACATGCTATGAAACACCTTCGGAAGAACATGTTGGGACATTGATGTGACTTTACCAAAGTTTGACCCGCTTTTTAAAAGATCATGGTAAACTTCTAAAATCAGCACCACTATCAAGATTATGTGATGACTCAACAAACCTTGAAAGACCCATGATATAAATACTGATCATTTCAAGGATAACAATCTGTCATCTTTTAAAGGTGCAATATCCAATAGTCAGTCTTACGGAACCTTATCAGACGTGACCTGCAGTGTTAGTAAACTTTTGTCACCTCCTTGGGCCCCTTTTATTCTCAACTCCCATCTGCATACTATATTCACAGGATTGTTTTATATGAAAAAACAAGCTCCGATTGAGCTGAAATTTGTCAAAAATAATCCTTGTGACATCGTAGATACAGAACAAGTACAGTTGACACCATCCGTGACCCAGGGGTCATGTTATAGGAGTGAAAAGGTCAAATCTCAGACATGCTTGGATTGAGGTTAAACTCAATAATAACCTTCCTTGTAACGTTGTTAACATGTAAACAAACATTTAATGATATTTGTGACATATTGGTTAAGTTACAGTGGTCAAAGGTCACTTTAAGGGGCCATTAAGGGGGTAACAATCCCTAATTAGGCCATTTTGTTGTCATGTCTCAGGCATGACTAGTTTATTTTATTCTGTATTTATGTGTATTTAGTTCATTGTATTTCTATCTTGTATTCAAAGTTCATTCTGTACAATGTGTATATGCAGGGCCTCCTTGGAAATCAGTGCTCTTGTCACTGAAAGGCTACACTGCCCAAAGAAAGTTCAAATAAATAAAATAAAAAATATTATGCTGCCCTTTGACCACATTCAGAATATTCCCAGAAAACTCTAAAAAGCAGCCAACCTTAATTTATGATTTTCAAGAAGATTTTGCAAAATGTTTAATACTACATTGCAAATATTTTTGACACCTCTGAAAATTCTGAATCATTACTGACTCAATTATTAATAGTCTTTACACCTAACAAACTCATGTAAATGTCATGTGATTGATATTCATTCTATTTTTAAAACTCATTCATAAAAATCTGATCCTCTCATCCTTTATTTTCACTCGAGGGCAAAAAAAAAAAAAAAATTCCCCACCAACCGACCCCATTTTTGAAAATCTGGAAAAAGTTTTTACATTAGAATTCCAACACTAATATTCAAATTTCCACAAAAAGGAAACAGCAAACTTTGAAATTGTTTTTAAACCAAATTTAACTCTTATTTAAAAATTTCAAAATCCTCATTTTTTGCACTACTTTCCACTAAAAATATCCCCATTTGAAATGACTAAGCTGAGAATTATCTCTTTGGTACAAAAATTGTGCAATTTCTAATTTCCTATTCGAGCAAATGTGAACTTTATGTTGAAAGCATATAAAATATCCTTTTGTTTTCACTTTTAAGACATTTCTGTTATCCAAATAAAAGGTAGCCAAATAAAGATAAAAGATAAGAAGTCTACTGTCTAATCTATATGAAACCACTACAAACAGTGGCATAATCAGATCTTTGCAAATGGGGGGGGGGGAGATTTTTTTTTTTTTTTTTTTTTTTTTTTTTTTTTTTTTTTTTTTTTTTTTTGCATAACTAAGCACTATCTTCAGGAGCAACTGGGAATGAGTGTAAAGTACACATGGTACAAGGCACATGGAACTTTAGACACTGGGGAAGATACTGGTGGGAAAACAATAACAAACTACCCTTTGGACAATAACATAACTATCATCTACCTAGATAAGCATGAAATTTACTCCCAAGTGGTTATCAGACTAGGCTGCAAATGCAATGCCTCTTTAAGCCAGCATTGATAATGCATGGCTTTCAGCTATCACACAGCATGCGTCTACATTGTAGGACAACAGACAATTCAGCACAATCTTTGCCTACCAACACAAGTCATGCCAAAAACACAAAAGGACGAACTTTTTTTTTTTTTTTTTTTTTTTTTTTTTTTTTTTTTTTTTTTTTTTTTTGGGGGGGGGGGGCTGATGGGAGGGCAAAGGTTCTGAGGGGCAAGGGTTCTGGGCCTAACAATTTTTTTTTTCTGGCTGAGGATACATTATGAGCCAATAAATGATACAGCAAATCCTTTACTTAAGTTGTTTTGTGTAGAACCATAACATGCTGTGTACACATGCTGTCGAAACTACACAGAAAACTGCATAATATGTCACCATGTCATGGGATTACAATGCATTCGAACCTGTTATTGTAATTTAAGGGCAGTCATGTGACCGATCTGGACAAATCACAGTGCTGCATTTTCAGTACTGGACAGTAGATTATTAGAATATGAAATAGAAGATATATTAATTATGCAGTGTACCTTTAAAACAAAGTGAAGCCATTGCACAGAATATGGTCAGCCATGCATACTAAGAGCAATTAAAAGTGCAAATAAGCAATGCTCAATTGATCTTTGATCTATTTAAGTCAAGACTTAATCTCACTTATTTATAATTGAAAGCTATTCCTTTCAGTCTACCCCACAGATTTCTATTTATAACACTAGATAGCGTACGCCCGTGTTGAAGAATAGGCGGCCACCGTAACCGTGTTTTGAAATTTATAAATATTCATTACGGTCATCCATGCGAAACTCGCCCGCGTACGCGCATGCGCCGTAACCTGTTGGCCTGGAAACGGTACATCGTTCTATGCAAATGCTGAATATATGAATAAATTGGTACACCACGCTATGTAAAATAGGGAATATATGAATAAATTGGTACACCACGCTATGGAAATAAGTACGCACTGCGGGAAAAGATGGTTACGGCTTTTGATCTGGCGTTCGCTATCTAGTGTTATTAGAAATCGGTGGTCTACCCCCACCTCCACGTCATATTCATTAATATCAGCTAGAAGTTATTTTTAGCACGTCCTCTCCACGATTCGGTTGATTTTCAAAGTAGGAGTTTAATTTGGTATTCTTGTCCACCTACAACACATGTAACCTGTCCGTTCTGGATCTTGCAAACACCCACCTGTTCCAGCAAAATCAGTTCTGAGGTGTCTTCATCATTTCTTAAGAAGCAAAGCAATGCATGCATTTAAGGTATAGTCCTTTATTTGCACTTTTTTTGTAATAAATCTCCAATTTGAAAAAGCTCAGACAAGAGAAGTAGATTTTCATGGTTCTATAAAGGTGGGTGACCCAATTTCATTTCACTCCATCAAACTTGAGATTTTGGTATCACAAGAAAGTTTGTACTTTCTCATAACTCCAGAAAAATTGAGGCTTAGGCGACGAAAAAAGAAAACCCTGTTTTACGGGCGAGCGGACCTTTCGAGTAGGGTCGGTCGGGCGAATTTTTTCTTTTTTAAATTTTTTTTCTTTTCTGGAGCTAAAAATTGGCCTAAAATAGCCCCAAAATCTGAAAAATCAAGAGAAAAAATGAAAAATTTTTTACAAACAAATTTTCTTAAAAATATTTGCCAAAATTGATAAATTTGGGCTAAAAAAAGGCTGATTTTACATGATTTTGGGAAAAACTAACAAAAAAAAAATCTGCAAAACTGAAAAATTCTGGGTCGGTCGGGCCCGTAATAAAACAGGGTTTTTTTATTTTGGTGCCCTAGGAAATTTTGGTTGTTATGAACCAATTCACATCTCCACATGGGAAGGACCAGAATTAATTTAACACACCACCCACAACATGGGTCAATTTATTATGGCAAATTTTGCTTCCACTATCCAAATGGGCGGGATTGAATTAAGTCAAAATTTGTAATCAGATGTTTTGGTAATTGCTTCCATGCAAGGGAGAAATGAAAAATTGGACCATGATGGGGTCGCCCACCTTCAAGAGTTTGATGACATTTTAAATTTAAAATTGAAATTAGTGACTTCATTAAGACTTGAATCTTTTGTTTATTTAAGAACAAATTCAAGCAAAAATTTCTACAGAAATCACAGACCATTTTAAGTTATCAACAAACAAAATAACAACATCAAATTAGCACACCTTCAAAGTAAACTTTCTCAACAAACTTTACACTAAGATAAAGTGAAAAAGTATGTCACCATGATTACTTAGAGTTTTTTTTTGTGAAACACACACTATTAATTTGATGCCACATACAACGCACACTGCCAACATTTTAACTGAGATGCACTGTAAGTCGAAAGAAGCCATGTATAACACTATATGTCTATGTGTGGCAATCATGGAGTTGTATTTCTTACTGACACCTTCAAGTTTGGTGAATAGCAAGCGATGAGGTTACATTATATGCTTGTGCTGCACGGGGAGTGCTCGTGTAGTCTCGGGCAATGCAAAAAACACAGATGTCGGGTGAAGTGTGATACTATTTGCCTTCACTTGCATTTCTCATGTCACATTCCAATTTGTTGCATATTTTCTACAATGTTTGCTCTATCAAATGGGAACCATTTATAAATTACAAGTGATTTAAAATGGGACAACATATCAACAATGTTGTAAAAGGATGTAAATTATATGACAGCCAATTCCCCCAAGCTGCTTGCAAACCTAATATTTACTAACTCTCAACATTCATCAACCTCTTTTTGAACTCTTAAAATATCAAATTCTAAATCAAATGCTGAAAATGCTAATAACATTGTTAACATGTTAGCACAAAAAGTTAGCAAAAAAGGCAAAGCAAAATGCATTTTGTTGTTATTAAAAACGCTGTGCAAAATACAGCACTTTTCTGTTGTTTTGGCCTTTTTTTCTAATGACTATAATTATGGGCCCTTTTTCTAATGACCAAAATCTCTCAAAAGTGCTATAATGCAAAAATGCAATCTTTGAGATAATTTTTTTTACCCAAACGGAGAGTTACATAATTTTCATACATAATTGGAAGTATGTAGGATATCTTTTTTCTGATTATTTAGAATCAATAGTCAGTCATTATGATGGGTGCTTATTTCTACATCAAATCTATTCTGGTTTCTGTGACACAAAAATGAATGGCATTGTTGATACCTCATTTATGTAGGCCTTTATCTTATCAATTTGTCAACTCCAAAAGTAAAATATGCACCAATCTTGAATAAAAACTCTGAACAAATTGTTTAAAAGCTGTTGGGTAAGCACCTATTTTGGCATGGGCATTTGTTGTGAAGAATATGACACTTGCTTATCACTTATTCTAGCCAATACTGTCTCATTTTACTTTGGTGGATAGGTAACTCAACTTTCATAAACTGTATAATGTTCCCCATTTTTCTTAAAGAAGTTCCTGTAAAGAACCCTAAGGAAAGTAGCACTTCAGACAACTATAGGCAGTACAATGATACCTCCCTTCCCTCTACAAACCTAGCCATTTCCCAGACAAGTTAAAAGGATGCTGCCGAATTCACCAGGAACACCTCTCGCATTACATTGGGCACATTTCTGAGGGTCATCAATACACACTCTTGAGTCTATACATAGTAACATGACCTGGTTGGAATCTTCTATGTCCAACTATATACGTGATTGCAAAGAATACACATCATTCCTTCACATAATCAAGATGGTACATGTCACTGTCAAAGACAATGACAGATGGTGAATTGAAACTGTGAAATACTTCATCACTTATTCAGATGGGTGTAAGTGTTGCAATGTTGATCAAAGATGCTCAAAAGAGATGAAAATGTGTGACGAAATTACTGATTAAAGATTTGGCATAATAGTATGTTTCATAGGAATTTTGGACAAATGGTAGCTCTTGCACTTTTATGAACTTCCTATACTCACATGACAATATGCTCTATGACTTCTTTTGTGGGGGTGGGAGTAGGGGAGTTTAGTTGTTACATTGGCAGTTAGTTCTAAAAAAAGAACTTTTCCAAGTACCAAGTAGCATATTTTTCTTAGGTTTAAATAAAAATTAAAAAGATATACTTCTCCCTCTACTCACGAGTATGTATCACAAAATTCTCAGAATGGTTTGATTGGTTATGGATTACCGAACCAAGTGCTAGAATATTTTTCTTCATGGTGCTACATCAACAACACAACCAACTTCCCTTTCCTATTAAGCGTGGACATCCTTCCTACTATTGTAATGCCTGAACCAACTTGATAATAAACCAAATAGGATGCTAGACTTCAGGTGATATGATTTTGCCACACACACCTGCCATGTTTTAAGTTCAAATTTAAGTCACTAAGCCAAAAATTGATGCTATGTGCATCATTGATAAAATTACCGTGTACAATTGCGATGTAGGAATTGTTGAAATACAGGCACACACACACACACGCACACACACAAAGAGAGCACATAAGAAAGAGAGATTGCGGACAGTGGGAATTAGAGAGTGAGTGATTGATTGTGTGATGATAAAAATGTAGACCTACAAATTCATACCATGTTTGATTCAGAAGTGCTGCAAAAATTAGTAAAGGGAGACCTAGGTCTTTACCTTTTAAAAATAAAATTAAAGCTGTCGATATGTATAAGCATAGCTAGGCCCAACCATGCAATTTTTATTCATTTAATAACAGGAACTGACTTTGAACCTACCTGGCTAGAGGGGATCATAATAAAATCCACATAAGCATGTAATTGCCCTTTTCTCTAAAGAACAAGACATTTTTCAATCAAATAAGCACCAATAGGTAATACCTGTAATTTCCCACCAGCATTGTTCAGGGGTTAATGACCATAGTAATTGAAGTCTGGTGTGAATACTGATTTAAGTCCACAGTTACCATCTTTCAGTTTGTGGGGTTCCCCCCCCCCCCCACCAGAAAAAGAAAATATACAAAGTGTTCATTGCTGTTTGATCCCATGCGAATCGTCTCTTTTATTTTTAGAGCAATTTTAAGCAGTGGCAACAAAATTTTGACATCTGAAATACGTAGGGACATGCAGAGCAATTATCCTGCAAAAATCAAAAGAAAATCCAATTCTTGAGATCTGCCCATGTAGCCTACCAAGGGTCATAATGTGTAATGTTATAGCGCCCTCTATATGCCTATATCCCATAGAAATCTTGGGAATCTTGCCGTATAGGCCTACAAATGCCAGGAATTGTATGTTATAGAGCCCTCTATATATCAATATTTCATAGATGGACGTGTTAAACTAGATTTTTAAGAAAAATCATATTTGCCCACAGTGAAATTTTGGAAAATTTACACAGGATGAAGTCAGCGACATAAATAAATAATCCAAATTTGAGTAGACGTTTCATATAGAAGTCCCATTGATGCAAATGAGGTATTACAATTGATTCCGTCATGCATTTTATGACGTTGTGCAGTAGTCCTTGACGGAATGAATGGCAATACCTCATTTGCATCTATGGGACTTCTATATGAAACGTCTACCCTAATTTGTTGTCAAAAGTGTGTTGCTGTTTATATTTTTTGTTTTATTCTGGTTTTGTCATAATTAATGAGACTTTTAAACAGCTGTGCTATTCTATCAACCCTGAACAAAAGTGAAGCCTCCCCTTGCAAAAATTTATTTTACTTCACATGAATGTCTAACACACTCAAATTCTGTCAAAGTCTACACTTTTTAAGCTTTAAAGGTGCAACGAGTGATTTTTGAGGCACCCAGATATTGTGTCATAATAGTAATTTCATATAGATTAGACACTCAATAGATCTCTTACCATGTATTTGGCTACAGAAATGTCTTAAAGAGAGAAAAAAGTGATTTTGATTTGCTTATATTTCAATATGAAACATAGGCTGAATTTCGTATTTGCTCCTATACGAAATTAGAAATTTCACAATTTTTGTACCAAAGAAACATTTCTCAGCTTAATCCTTTTAGATCGGGATATTTTTTATAGAAAGCTTTACATCAGGACAAAAATCAGTACTTTCGATTTTTTAGGGACACCTGATATGTAAATTCTCTCGTTGCACCTTTAAGTTTTGGACTTTAGGAATGAAACTCGGGTTACTTAGCTTGTTGTTTTATGAAAATTAAAAGTTCAAAGCAAAGGTATTAAAGGAGAACCCGTACAACGAATAATATTAAACAATATACTCTGTAAATAATTATTGGCCACATATCGAGTGGTTTCATCGAAAAACAGAATTATATTAACCATAAAAATGAATTAAAACCATCTAGTCTGACCATGTGCTATTTAAAATTCGCGCTATTGTATAACGTACTATGCGATACGGTCGGCACGTTTGCATCACACATGCCATAGTAAATACACATTATGAAAGCGTCACATGTGAAGGTGTATGACTCTACTGTGCCGTCGGCATCGCATAACACGTATACATATCCCATATACACTAGCGCGAAATTCAATATCGCATGGTCAGACAAAATTTTTTTATTCATTTTTATGGTTAGTATAATTTTTTTTTTTCCATAAAACCACTCGATATGTGTTCAATAATTATTTTTTATAGCCTATACTGTATAAGTTATTCTTAGTACGGTTTTCCTTTAATGACAACACACTGTGTTGTGAAGTGTGAACTGTTTTGGATCAGTTATTTGAGAAGCCTGTAAGGTATTTTCCCTCTCTGTGAGTTATCACAGGTTTACAGTTATGATTTCATTGGGTAAGTATGTCAATGAGTTTCCCATCCACAACTTGCTTTGGTTTAGAATCTCAGCTGAAGGGTCAAGGTGGGGTTATGAAATGGCTAGGTCTGGAAACAGCTACTAGAAGCAATTTGAGGGACCTCCTCAAAATAATTGATGTTTGCCCAAAATACTACCTTGTTCTTCAGTGCAATGCATTCCATTTAACCAAAACAAATCCTGGCCTTCTATTACACATGCTGTAAAGTGACCTAAATTGTAAATAGATTTTATGATTAAGATTTGCAAAGGTATAAAATTGGTATACATTCCTGTAATCAATGTATTATCATTATCATAACTACACAATCACTAGTTTGGAATCAGTGGCACATGAAAGATCTGTAAATAAATATAAGGTACTGTCTTCAAAATAAACACTCATGGGCTAATAATTAGCACTCATTTAATTTTTATACCCAGATTAGTATTTCATTTACTGAGAGGAACAGTTAAAGGTCCATGGTCCGATTGCTAATAGCCTCATCCCCAGAACCCCAGATTTTACCGGAAGTGGTCAAAATTTTGGTATCAGAAGAAAGTTACTATTTTTCTCATTTACCCTGTGAAATCTTAGGGCTAAAGGATGTTTGGTTTGGAAGATATGAGTGAAAATATGCCACATTTTGGTTGACCAATATCATTTTTACACAGTACTCTGTGTGGCTTAAAAATAACGTTTTGCACTCTCACATCAAACTGGATTTAAATATCGGCGCAACATTTTACAGATGGGATTTTGGGGTAAAAGCCATTCTCTCATGATGAAAACTTCATAAACTTAAATCAGGCCATCCCCCTTTAACTTTTGGAGTTGACAATTTGATAAATAAGCATACAGCACATTTAATGGTGAATCAGCAAAGATACTTGATTACTATCCAAAGAAAAACAAACACAATAGTTTGATTAAAATTTGAGATAAACACTAATCCAATAAATGATGTGATGATGTGAATGTCCTCAATACTTATTACAACAAACTCTGGTACTTAGCCTTTGAATAAGCATCCAGTTTTTTAAGTGATGTTTCTTAAAAATTTCCATTTATAATGGAAAAGAGTTTGCCCAATCCATCTTCAAGCATCACTTCACATGTCCCAATTGTATCAATCAATCATTCAAATCAATCAAACAATCAGTCAAATGAATCCAATCAACTTAAATTCACACTTGCAATTTGACTAATTTTATCATCACCTGTCCAACAAGTACTTCAAGCTTTTGTGATAGGACAGGCAATTCTCATCGTTGTTATCCTTTACCTGACAAATGGGGTAAAAAGCATTCAACATATCCAAATCCACACTCTTTGGGCTTTTCCATGAATCAGTGGTTTTTGGTATGATTTGGCATTAGAGCATGCCTCAAGGAATGTCTAGGGAATCATTAGTTACCTCTCAAATAATTGATACTGTGACAAGCTTTTTAAACACCCTATATAGCACCAACAATAAGCGCAGCATTAGTCACCCATTAGCTAGACACTGATAAAGCAAGGCAAGTGATGAATGTTTGTGCTTCTTTCAAACACAATGGTGACTGTGCTATACCACTTCCTGTACCCTTCAACCAACAAAGTAAACTTTTCACATTTGACTGAAAAATCCAACCAACCTACCTACTCAAAACCACATCATAACACATTAAAGGCACATTTCAGGATACTGCAAAGCCAGTACTGCCAATAAAAGTTTTAGATACGCATTACACCGGAGGATACATTTTAGCCCCACTTTTATGCCCAAAAAATATGCCATCCTTAAGTTGTACCTAAAGTTGTTGAACCACCCATCTCTATACATGTCACATTAACTTGGCTACCCTTCTATACTATTACATATGTGCTAAAGACACCCTGTGATGTTATGAATGGTTCCAATATCAAGGAAGGATTTTGAAGAAAAAAAGGCACAAAAAGGTATGACTCTAAACTACTCTGGAGGTCAGACTTACAGTGCAAAACATACTTTGGTGAAGGTTTTTGAGTGGAATCTGAGAAGCTGAGGGAAAAACTGTTCAAATGTATTTTGAGTCATTCTGACACCACTCTTTTTTCACCTTTAGCCCCAACACCCCATGTGTTTCTGGCCTATTTTCCAGGAGGGAGTGAAGGAATAAGGAAAGAGGGAAAGAGAAAAGTCGTAAGTTGGGGTTGGTTTCGAACCAGGGGCCCCTCTGGCCCCTCTCCGGTGACCAGGGATATCACGCTACGGCGGTGTCGCAAACCCGGCCAGCGATTTGGTGCCCATATGTGTCTTTGTTTGATGATGCAATCGCTACATCTGGGACTCAGTGCATTGATGTTGTTGGTGTTTAGTACCATTAATGTTATACCTAATTGACCACTGGAAAATACATTTGTAACAAAAATGTAGGCCTACCCCTTTCTTGTACCAAATTTTCTAGTAAAAAGGGCCGATTAATATACTGAGAATGACACCCTTCTTGGCCACACATCCCCATACCCCTTTAGCTCTGTTTCTACTAATAAGACCCCCCCTCCCTTCCATTCAATCACATCTCACATAAATCACAGTCCTGAAAATGTGATTGTGTCAGCTGGGATCTTCACCTAAGGATTTTGATGTCAACTTTAGAGCATGCCAGTGTGCAAATAAGTACTCTGAACTCCCCCAGCACACATCCACCCACTATAATACCGGTATCCATGTGCTTTAAAAAGCCATATTCATGGCATGCTAATCATCTGAATAGCTGATGAAATTGTATGCACTTGGCTGTGCATCCTACTAGTGTCTGCTCCTGGCAGCCTGGTTGCTAATGGTGCACATTCTCGAAACCATGTCCATAGGCATTTACTTGTTTTCGATCACATACTAACGGAGTTGCAATAACAATTAAAAACACATTAAGTTTTTGGTAAGCTGTGTCACCTCTATTCTTAAGGTATAGGCCTACCAATTCAGAATGTTTTTATTTTAACTGAAATGCCTCATTCAACATGCAGACCATTTCAACAAAGGTGGGATGAGACCTGATCATAACTACAGCCAGAACACCGAGTCTGGCTAGGGCGTATGCCTACCTGTCTGCATTGGCTGCAGATTTTTCCCTTTATTTTGTCTCAATTAATCTTTGTTTTCAAAAATTGTTGGAACCCGTTGCGCATATTTGGTTCCCGGGTTACCGCCCCTCAATTCACTGTTGCATGAGCACGACACACTTGACAATCTCGGCCACCATATATTTTTCAACACTGATTGAAACGGGGCCGGGGATGGGAAATAAAGTTATATTACAATGGCGGTTCAAACGCATTTTTATTATCTCGTTCATAGCTGCTAATTTACATGGTTCCAAGGACTTAGGACAAGATTTTAGTAAGGCCATTTCATTCAAACCATTCAGGATTTCCAATCAAACTCCAAGGCATATATTGTCAATTGGCACTACAACTCATGAACCTTCAGTGTGGATTTGGTGTGTACCTTGTAAATAATACTTCCAAAAAGGGTCCTTTTTTGCAAGTATGATACTATATACATGTACGAAATGAAGAACACAAGGCTGAAGCCTGAAAACAACTGCAATAAATAGCGATTGAAAAAGATACAAGATGACCCAAAGTAAAAGTAGTACCTTATATTTAATCATAAAAAGAAATGAAGTTACTACAAATGGCATTTTGGATCTATTAAATTGAATCAAAGTTGTGCATATTCATCATTTAGAGGCATATGTCATTATTTAAAGAGGTACTAACCCCGCTTGAACCCCGACCAATCACTCCATCAAACTTGAGATTTTGGTATCAATAGATAAAGGCTTTCATTTTTTCTCTTCTCCTCTGCAAATATTTTGACTGAATTACTTTTTCACTATGGGTTGTTTGTGGAGTAGCCTATAGCTTTTGTAGTAACGCAAATACCGCTCATGTCACATTCAGACGGTGTGTCAGATTCAAATGATATTTTTGATTAAGGTATCTTGGTGAAGGCCTTTCTTCCAAACACAGGATACTATATGTTGTAATAGGATCATAGGACACTTTTAAGCCTTAGAAAGCTTACTCTAACATGTCGGGAAGAATTTTTCTGTCATATATATTAACCTAAACTTGTCTAGGCCTGTACCCAATCTACTCAACTGCCAGTCTTAGGTAAGTCTAGGTGGGGCAATGTAGCTGAAAGAACCTCCAATGAATAACAACAGTAGCATTGCCTTTATTAGACATCTAGTTCAAGTTCAGCCAAACAAAGAACTGGGTCGCTGACCCAACCTAAACCTCAAACTTGAGAATAAGCTCAAAACATCAATAATATCTGAACTTGAATGGTATCTTTCTTATGGCAATTGTAATCAAATGGCCATTACTTTCCCACTCTTCTATCACTGTCAGCAGAAAGAGCTACACTAGGATTTTGTTCTGGTATCATTTAAAATCTAAAACCAGTTCTAAAATTATATCACTTATTTTCTCAACACAAGTTCACTTGTGCCTCATACTTTTATATAGTGAAACCCATGTTTTTGGGAAGCATGCACTGTAAAGAATATCAGAATACCCAAATAATTACTTATTTACTATAAATTTGTATTATGACAGCTTTTGTTAAGGATGAATTATGTATAGATGGGCACAAATCAGCATGAGTAAACTACATTGAAGAAAACGTTTTTATATGGACCACAATTGGGGATGTTTGTAAGGGGTTGGTTTATTTTTATTGAACAACTAAGGGGTGCTTATTAGATGGGTGCATTTATTTCAGGATAAACAGTTATCAAGATCACTATTTCTTTTAATATGCTCAGAGTGTGAGTTTTATTTTATGTGATAATGGCTTGGAGGATCTCTGAAATATTACAATCACAAAAGTGGGAGAAATGTTTTCTACTCCTTCAACGAAGTTACCTAGCATTCACAAGGATTGCTAACACTAACAACTGGTTGACACCTATTAGCCCTATTACAGCAAATATGACATTTTTTATATTAAACTAAAATTAAGCTTTCTGTTTGGACCAAATTTGGTTAAAGGATGGTTTCCCTTTGGACCAAATGCGGTTAAAGGATGGTACATGGACATATTTTCACCCAACTTTAATAGGGGGTACTCACTACATAACTGTTGCCTTGCAATACAAGTATTATGGTTGGAATGCCAAAGGATCTATAGGTGTGACTGTGAACCAGCACTCTTAAGAATGTGTATTGCTACCCTTCACTACATGTCTTGTGCCAAGCACTTCTAGGGACAAGAGAGAATTGAGATACTATGTACCCCTATTAATAAAGTATAAATACACAAGGCAAAAACATGCACTCAAGCTTCCACTGCCTCAATCCCTGCGGACTGATCACTGGTCAACATCTACCAGCATGCTAACAAAAATTGGCCCCCTTTGTTTCTGGGTAAAAGGTTCATTGATACCCATGAAGAATGAGACCTCTCTCTGCTCCTATAGATACCTGGGAGGTCCCTGAATTGGGTCCTGGGGAATGCGATCATTACCATTAGCAGTGACAGGTGCATGTATTCTCAGTATACATTGTATACTAATATACTGCCACAGGTTTTTTTGATTTTCTCATGCATAACTTGTTAAGTTCTTCAACTTCATTACTAGAACTGGTCAAAGAGGTTTAAGTGCTAGGCCCGAAAGATTGTACTTATAATGTAACTCAAAAAGACTGAAGTCTGTGGTCATTCATGAAATCCACAAGGGAAACCCATGTGTTAATCAGTGGCAGTTAATGGAATTTGTGTAAGGATTGAGTATCCGAATCAATAGTACGCTTTCCTGAAAGACAGGGAAGGAAATAGATGTGAGCATATCCTTGCAGACGGCCTGTATTGACTTCATGTGTAATTGCATTGTGTGATTTTGTCTTATTTAAATTGTATTTATACGAAGTGAAGGACTTGCTTTGAAACAAAGGCAAGGTGTATCCAAAATCTCATAGCTTGTTGAAAGTAGGTGATTTTGTGGTTTAATTTGGTGAAGTTGTCGTTACCAGATTAAATTTGCCATTGGTGCTAAATTAAGCAACAAAC
Source organism: Ophioderma brevispina (assembly GCA_023653785.1). Classification (NCBI taxonomy): domain Eukaryota; kingdom Metazoa; phylum Echinodermata; class Ophiuroidea; order Amphilepidida; family Ophiodermatidae; genus Ophioderma; species Ophioderma brevispina. The sequence continues at coordinate 23,279 of JAMKCH010009424.1, read as the reverse complement.
TACACTGAATCGCAAATTTGAGAATGCAGCTTTGTAAAGGGTTTCACATGTTGACCCATTTACATTGGGAGAAAGGTTCTTTTACAATAATTGTCAGTATGTAAGTGGCAGGGTGGTGAAATCTTTAGTTTGAAAAAAGTCCACAGGTTCGGAAAACAGAACCTCGGCCTGGGTCATTCCATCCCAACTCAACAAACCATGCACACCATCAATGGATTTTCTTATAAGTAACACCGATCGTGCACATATTGCCGATTCAAATGGCATTCCCAGCACCCAATGTTAAATATTATAATAATTCGATTTAAAAAAAATCCTTATCATGGCAGGTTGTGCGATTTCTGACTGTTCTGGTGTCCTTTCGACATCAGACACACTTAATTCGTAACTGTAAGCACTGAAAGTACAGCAGTTATAATATTCACTGACACGCAGATTTATTGTGCAATGTAATAGTGAGAACTGATGCCAATTTTTTACCTCTCCAAAGAATTTCCTCTAAGATATGGTGCATCATAAATGTCCATAATCTCATGTTCTGGGAACGATGTTTTTAAACAGGGTTTTAATTAAAGCTTTTTACATTTTGATGTAACCAAGGGTGTCATGTATAGCCACACACAGGTTTTTATTAGTTTAATGCATCGAGTAAAAACTAATTATGTAAAGTACTACTCAGGGTTTTTTTTTGTTGGTATGTACAAAGACTGTATGAAGTAGGTTTTGGTAGGCTTTATGTGCACTCGGGGGGAGGCGGGGAGGGACATGCCAACTTAACATCTAGTCTTTATCAAATCCGAACGGTACATGACGGAGGGCGGCTACTTACACACATCGGACAAAAGACTTGACTAAAGGTATAGTTGGTCACACTATTTAAATGACCTTATTGAGAAAATGCACTGCTCTTGCAACAAGGCCTACCTCGATGGATTTGATGTCAATAATTGTTTTCCTTAAAATTATCATGATATTATAGATTAAGATCTTTTGAACAAAGGTTTTTAAGAGGGATTTGTAAAGTCACTAAGACAGAGGACTGCCATAAATGCACGTAGCATTACCAAAAATAACATTGGAAATCCCTAATGACAAATCGAAGCAGATCATGGTACCCAATCCATGTGCATACAGTGTGAGTAAAAAAAAAAACCTACATTCAGAATAAAAAATAATTCAAATAGTTAAGGAATTGTTTTGCTCAAATGTTTGCTATGGTTATAAAGAAGAGAATAAAACAGGCTTTCCAGAAAACGTTTTATTTGGTTTGTTGTCATTTGGACTTAGGCGAAAGAAGTTCCGGCCTATTTTGCTGACGAGAGACTTCAAAATCATGTTTGGCCGATTTTGAGCCAACCAAAGAAGATGCCATCGCTTACATAAAGTAAACAGGTCTCAGCAGTATTTGAGGACAAACATTAACACCCAAAGTATGGTTGAACAATAGAAGGTGGAGAGAGTAATTGACAGGATTATAAAAAATAATATCCCACAGAGATTAAAAAAAAAAAGCAAATGCTAAGTAAAAAAAAAAATGTTCAATTTCCGAAATAAAAATTCAAGAGAGATGTGTAAGACCAAAGTTTATTTGGTTTTAGGCAAGGATTGTTTAATGGTTTTACCTACAACGAAACTTTGGAGCAAAAGTGAAACCATAGAAAGTGTTTTATTCCGCTTGAAACAGCAGTCGAATAGGTATTTTAAGGTTTAATTCCGATTTATTTGCTGAAAACTTCAGCTTTAGTTCTTCTTGCAAATTTGATGGACGGTCTTGGCTGAGGTATACTGTATTTGGGCAAAATATTACCTTAGAGATTTAAAAAAATATCTCTGAGTTTCATTATGTTCATGAACGAGACCTTGATATGGAGTGATTTTTCAATAACCGGGACTCTTATGATTTTGAACAATGGTAATTTAATTTTTTGAAGAAATTTTGCTATAATTATGTACTAAAATAGACCATTTATTCAAAAAATGATATTGGGTTTTGTCGAGACGAATCGGTACATCTGAAATTGCATTGTGTGAATTGTATTGCTATAATGTGTTATGGTACACATCGGTGTCAGTCTCTTCGCATTTATGGTAAAATCGCCAAACTGATTTTTAGGTTCTCTCCGCAAAATTGACATAGTTTCTGAACCCCACATGCGAAAAGACACAAATAAAAACTCTTTGATAGCCTTTTATCTCGAGTACACAACAAAGCAAACATTGAAGCAAAAATAAGTTTTACAAACTTGAAGAAAATCTTCCTAATGTAGGGGTTTTATTGACTCACACTGTATATGGGATCACATATAACCTCATGGCAGATGCCTTTGGTTTAACACCCTCTGATGTGCCATGCATTTACAAATCCAGCAAAAAGATCCCTTAATTCCTAACCATGTTTGCAACTATTAGGCCTAATTGCTTCAATTTTTGAGATTATGTCCTGGCAAAACAGAGGTCAATCTCCGTAAACATATCAAAATAAGCTAATCAGCACCAGTTCAAAGTGATAGGGATTCAAACTATCCGGCTATTCCTTGCTAAATGTATACTACAATGAAGTATAATAGTTTAATAAGCTCTCCATAATGCCAGATGATAAAAAAAAAGACCACAGGATGCCCTACACATTGAATCTAATTCCCACTCACAGGAAAATGTACAGGGGGACATTGTCAGTAATTAAATATTTTTCTTAAAAGGAAATAAGTTACTGTTAAATTAAATTAGCATATACCCTGCAAGCTTGCACAGCGGACATTTGTGTGTGACACGATACTTTTTTGCATTTACTAACACACATGAGAAAAATGGCCTCTGTGCAAAGATATTATCACCAAATAACTAAACCATCAAAACCAAAACTTTTACAATGTATATTATCTCAGATGGGACAATCAAAATAGGCCTTGCATGCTTATATATCTAGCACCTTGCAAAACCCTTTTTCTTTTCCTTGATAGGCCCAATTACTTAAATATAACAATTTCAATAACCAATTCAAATTGGCTGGTACAGCTCACGGGGTTAAGAAATATCTTGTTTTACAGCAGCTTCCATCACTCCCCCCAATAATTTGAAGGTGCATATTCCGATGTTGGGTTCCTTACCATCAGTTGCGCAATAAAATAGGAAAAAATATGGTGGCAGTGAACTTGCATTCCAATTAAAACCACACCGAACGCTTGGAGAGTGATCCCTAAATGCACATCTCTACATCATGTGGTTCTTGTAGCCGAGTTCACATAGCCTTTGCACTTAGCAAATAGATGATGACCTGAGATGGATCACTTTTACAGAAGATATTATGATGAAATTATACATTGAGAAATTCCCACACCAGTTCATCAGTGGTTCACAGCATGTGTATAGCTATCATGAATGGTTTAGTGTCAATTTTCTCAAAGTATGCCAAAAACTTATGAAGATTAGTTGTACATCTTATCAAATTCATCCAAGAAATTTGTAAAAAAATAAAGAAAAAAAAAATACAAAAATCAGATTATATTTTAAAACTTTGACTTTGACAGATAGTACTGCATTGAATTTTTTTGACCAAACTCTTCACCAACTAAAATAAATTTTTTCGCATAAAAGCATTTTGTTGCTTTCCACTTCAGAAGCATATTTATTTATTGCCGCACTAATGATAACGGGGTCCAACATAAGATATAGGAGGCGAAAGAAAAGGAAATTTGTTTTTACCCCAAAGTTGACATTTTGTTCACAACCTAATGAGGCAAACACTTTTAATTAAAAGTACACTTTTTTAATTTTTTAAGGTTGGTGGGATTAACTTATTTTTATTTCACTAGTAGGCAATGTTTTTCTTTAATAAACTTTCATGACAACCTAGATGCGCTGTACCCAAAGAGCACTATCATTGAATATTTAAGTATAGGGCACAGATACAATATGATATATACTTTTTGCTAGTAAAAAAATTGAGAGCGGCCTAATAATTTTTCAGATTTACAGGTTTTGAACAGGGTGCGGCTTTTGTAATTTGTGTTTCAAACACCAACACTTCAAAACCCATGTGTCAAAATATTTTTGCATCTTATTAAATTTGATTTTGAAGGGGTAACCTAGAATCTCAAAAGTACAAAATCTATTGAAATTTTCCTCTATGTAACTGTGTCTCTCCAGAGAATGGGGATGTATTGGTTGAACGGGTCATGAATTACTTAATTATACAGACATGACACATTTTCTCTGCCAAGTCAAAACTATTATGTACTGACCCACATGAAAATATGTGCTTGTTTCTCTAAGCTGCACTAGGGGGAGAAAAAAGAAAACAAGGCGGTTCTCGAACCACAAGCTGTCGCCTGGTTGCGCATTCACTTGCTTTATGATGAAAGTTGACAAAATGATGAATAGAAAGAGAACAAATGCACTGGAGACGGTGTGTCGTTATACAAAATTACGATTTATAGTAAGTGGCATAGGGTTAGGCCAGCAGAGCATTTTAAAAAAGGGCTAACCCGAAATGTATTGAAAATACATTGCTAGTGGACAGCTAGTGTCGTCTCCATCGTGTTGGGGAATGGGTCGAGGTCACATCGGTCACAAAGGTCAATGAAGTCACAAAGGTCAATGACGTGGTTATGGTAAACAAAGGTCGCATAGGGGTCACAAAGGTCCACCATGGGGTCACCAAGGTCCACATGGGGTCACCAAGGTCACAACGGTCACCCCACCCCACCCCGACCCTGGGAAAGCCACCCCACCCTTCCCCCTCCCTAAACAACACCTACCCCTTCCCCCTCCCTAACACACCACCCCTCCCAGTCGCTCCCACCAGACAGCTCCCGGGCACTCTGATTTGTGAATGGGCTAAAGGTGCGGAGGTCCGCAAGTCACATTGAGGTCACCAAGTCGCATGGGGTCACAAAGGTCACACAAAGTCATCAAGGTCACAAGAAGTCACCAAGGTCACAAGGAGGCAACATGGTCACTGAAGTCACTGAGGTCACATGAAGTCACCAGGGTTCACAAGGTCACCAAGGTTACGGTCACCCCCTCCCCTCGCTGACGAACCCACCATTCCACGACGCCACCCTACCCCGACGGCCAACACCCCGACCCCACCCAGAATGCCACCACTACGACCCCTCCGACGCACCCCACCCCATCCCTGAATTGCATCCCACCTCGCCACTTACACTCACCCTACCCCTCCCCCCAACACCCCACCTTCCCCTCCATATGATTCACACACAAGATGTATGGTATAATAGTTTTCATGTTGTAGCAAAGAATTTTGCATACGATGTCCATTTTAGCGATTACAGGGCCATTAGGCATATTTATTAGCAGTATTTGCCATACCTAAGCGCATGGATAGGACCTTTCAAATGGCAAAGAAGATGAGCACCATAATGGGTTTGTCGTGCAGTGAAGGAATTTTGCATATCGAGTCCGTTTCAAAAAGATAGCGATTATGCTGATTTTGCCTCTCCAATTAATCATTTGCCATATGTAATGCCCGAAATAGGCCTAAATCTAATCAGCGAGAACTCTTAACCCGATTCCTCACCAAGTTACATCTTATACACCTTACGGGAATGCCAGTAACTTGCACACAAGCCTTTGCGGGGAAAGGGTTGTCATTTGACCGGCCAAAATTGGACCCATCACATCAAAAGCTGCCAGTTGTCGCTCAAGGTTCAGTGAGATTTTTTCTTTGCATCAAAAAGCCAGATTTATCAGCTTTAAAATATACCTCTCATGGTGTGAATGGGGTGTAGCTTGTAGCATTACAATTTATGAGAAAATGGGGGGTTAAATTTCTTTGTATTTTCTTTGTTTTTTCTTGAATAATTAAATAATATATTGAAATGCAAATTCCCGTCAACTGGTAGGTTTTGAGTGATGAGTCACAATCAGCTAATTAATATTCTGAATAGCCAAATTAAGCAGCCACAAAAGCTACCATAATACACACCATTTAGTGGTGTCTGGGCACACAGCGCGCCATTGTAATTAGGTCAAGTAAATTGAGCCACGGACCTTGGCAAATATCTCACTGCGCTGGGAGTCCTAGTTTTCACGGCATCAGTTTTTGCCCCAGTGGCGGGGTAGGACGTTGTCATATAGAAGTCCCATTGATGGCAAATGGGGTATTGGCTATTCATTCCGTCAGCCTTACTGGCACAACGCACTACAGCGCTTAGCGGAATAATTTAATTACATCATTTGCACAAGGGAATTTATATGAAACGTTTCTACCAGGTGGCGACACGTACAAACAAACTTGTTAAACATATTCGGACCGGTCAAATAGCGTTGATTTGGATTTTTTTGTACACTGGATTATTGCGCAAACTTACTTGGCCTATCGTAACGTTTACGCACCAAAGATTCCTAACTAAATTGTCTAGTTAGTGACAAAAGTTTATAATATAGGTTTATATGTGGAAAAAAGACGAAAAAATGTGAAAAATACGTTGAAAAAAAAAAATTCTTACCTTATTAGCTGCTCAATTCTCGAGTGCTGCTGTCACAGTCATTGCCACATGCATGCTTACAAAAACTAGTGAGCTAATGGTCTTTTTTGTCAGGACCCATTTCTAACATAGATTGACCACTGATTCGCGTTTTCGCGATACCCAAGGTACCCACGAAAACCGTTTGTTCATTTCCTTGTTCAGTAAATTCGCAGAGCCTTTACACAGCTCTGACTGCCAGGGAGTCCCACATGACGTACCGCATGTCTAAGAATAGCAGCCGGCCAATTAGCGATGCGGGAGGAAGGGAAAAGAATTGGTGGCGCTGGGTCCCAGCAGTACAGGTTCTATGGAGCGTAAATGGGTGATATTTTGGCACCTCGCTGTATCCCCTACCAATGTGACGTAAATAGGGATTAATTAGCGTTTAGCCAGCAGAGCATTTCAAAAAAAGGTTACCGAAATGTCTGAAAAATATGCAAAAAAAAACCCCAAATACGCTTAAAAATTCATGAATATGCAAATAATGCAAGCCAAAAGCTTACACATAAGATTGTGGGCACCTCAATCTATCACGGGGATAGCGTTTAGCCTGCGAGCATTTTAAAAGGGTATCCGAGTCATACGGTGGTTTTTGTTACGACATCGGACGGAACAACGGGACGCACGGACACCACAGAATTTGCGACTAGTACGGGCATCCATGAACATAGTCAGGCGACACAATAATAAAACAAAAACAGAAATGTGTAAGGCTCACAAAAATGATGGATTGAGGTCCATTACTTTTGAAGAATATTGGCTTGTAATAGTTCCCAACACACATTGCATGGTCAATGTGGAAACTTATGTTGCTACATTTACAAACAAACAAACAGTTTTTTTTTAATTTAGAAAAGTTATGTAATATAGTGCCTAGACATTTCTTATATTTTTCTTCCAATGCAAACCTCTTGAGCTGGTTATTTGACATATCACCATTTTGTTTTTTTGGAACACAGTGTACCTCGTGCAATGGCCATCCACCCGGTAAGCATGGCAATGAGTTAAGAGGATTTGGAATATAATCTGCCGTGATATTAAACCTTGCAAAAACCATTCCTCAACACCATTAAAGGCTCATTGTCATTAATAGCAGGAAAAGGCTACAAACACAAAGGACTTACACCTATAGTCACAAATTACAATATAGCCGACCTAATTCACTTGACTATTAACATGAGGATTTAACAAACCATGGGTCAAGTACTATTTTTATGTAGGCTTAGACTATAATTTTGGCCTTTAAACGAGTACAAAACTTGTTAGAATATTGCAATAAACAGAATAAAGAGCAAAGTGTTAAAAACAAGAACTAATGATCTGTTAATGTATAAGGTGGCCTTCACAGGTTTTTTCTGTTGTCGAGAAGAACTGATGATTGGTATTTCTGAAATCGGGCCGATTATGACTCCCTTATCGGTATATGACGGTATCGGCAAAAGTATCACTTTTTACCGATTTTTCGATACCGAGAAATTAATATAAAAGAGGTCCAAAAACTTGAATAAAATTGTTCCAAACTGGTAGGCAAAGGGTGCAATAAAGTCAACCATGAAACATCTGAGCAAGTTCCAATACTTTACTATCGTTTTCTGGCAGCTAACATAAGCTGACGTGTGTCATCGACCACTTCTGCGAAGTGGTGGGGCAGGGGCCATGGCCCCCTGCCCCACCACCCACCCCGGTTTCACCACCACCTCCACTGGTGGTAACGACCTCCACAGCTCACACCTCTTCGGATTAATATCATGAACCCTGTTCAAGTAAGCTACAGTTTGTAAAGAACCCCATGTTTGCCAAAAAGTTCCCTCAACCTTAGCCGCTAAATTTTTAACTTAAACAACCTCTAACTTGGTCAAATTCAGTTCCAAAAAACACGAAATTGGTCCAGAAATTCAGTTCCAAAGATCTCAATTTCACAACCTCCAAGCACCAAGTTGGTGCTTCAACCCAAACAAGTTGATAGGCCAACTGGCATGAGCTTATGCTTGGAATCCCGCTCCGAATTGATAAGCCGCTCTGAGGATGTGAAGTTTTGTTCCCTTAACACTGGTACCAGAAGATCTTTATAATGTGTTAGTTGCGCTGTATCAACAAAACTTTTATGGCTGTATGTCAGCCACTGCATACAACTGTGCGCTGCTTGAGCAAGGATTAGATATGGGATTTAATACTGGTCAAATAGCATCATGTACAAAACTGTAAAACTTGATATTTTTCAATTTATGATTTCATATTTTTCAAGGACCTTCCTAACTGCCTCACGGACACTTGATGTGCTGTCCCATGGTATCTCCATCAAACTAAATATAGTTAACCACAGAAAAGAACAAACTAAGCACCAAGATCCTAGCTAGCTGCATTTTGATTTCTCAACCTTAACCGTTAAATATTAATAACATCACACGTGGATGGCATGCCTGGAAAAAGGGAATTTGGTAAATGTACTTCCGGGAATTTTATTTGGAGGGACATTTTTGACCTTAAAAATAAAGCGATACATAAGAATTAAAGGGAAATTTGAAATTTGGAGGGAAATTTTACTATCTTAGAGGGAAATTTGATAATATTCCGGGAATTTGCATGTTACAGCCTGAGTGGATGTTAGTTAAAGGGATAAGCAGCGACAAGCAGAGATGATAACCAAATGTGAAATTTATTACCTAGGTACAAATCAGGAAAAGTGGTACAATTCTATTAAACTACTTAAATAATTTGGTTGGGGAAAATACCGAAATGAAGTATTGAGAATTGTCATTACCCTCTATACAGGAACTGCCAGAACAAGCTACCAACACTGGATCTTCATGGTCTTTTATGTTCACTGCTTGTCCCTTAAAAATCATTTCATATAAGGCTAGTACAGATGCATGGTAATGGACAATGTCTTATAACAGCAATTTTATCTTCATAATATTGTTCTAATGGTGGGAATTAGTGGCTACCGAGTAAAAAGAATGTATGAGGATGGCATGCAAAAATGAAATCCTTGTTGAGTAACCTCCAAGAGAAACCATGGTGAAAGGTTGTTAATAGCTAAACACTATATGCAAAGGAGTGTCCAAGATTAAATAAATTAGCCAATTATTACATTCACTTTTTCAAATGTGCCTCAAATATTTTCAGTAAATTAATGATTTTTAACAAGCTTTGTGTTTGAGATACGAGTAAGTGAACTACTAAATTGATAATTAGGACTGTATCCCAGAATGGACAAATTCATCCTAAAGCAGATCATTTGACAAAATATTTGACATCCAGGTAGCAAAAACAAACAACTTTGAATGATAAATCTGTTTAATGATGACACCTTAGTTGAAAGCTTCGGTCAGTCAAAATTTGTGACTGCAAGCGGTCATTACTAAGAATTTCAAACTCAATGTTTGCCAGACTCAAAAAGTGACAAAATGATTGCCTCTAGAGGCGATTAGATCATACCTAAAGTGAATTTAGAATGCGTAGAAGTTCAGTGAAACGGACAGACTTGAGTACAGAGCCACCATTTTCTCATTTAATAGCAATCTAAATTATTCTGTATAGACTATTAATGGACAGGTCTAGATTCAACAGAATACCATGAAGTCAACTAAATCCTCTAACCAAAGGTGCAATAACCTCTCATGCACAATCCCTGATATAGTATTGAAGTTATTGTAGAAGGTTTCAAAGTGATGTTCAGCATATTGAAGAACTTGAAAACTCAGTACTCAAACTTTGTCAACAGTGAGATTCCATCTTGTGGTGATCCTCATCTCATCATCTAGCAATAAAGGGGGGGGGGGGCCCCAAATGTTCTAGTTCAGAACCTCTGTTTGTATTCATTGATCTCTATTTCTTGAGTAAACTTATTTCAAAATGAGAGCTCATCCCGATCTTGCGGTTGTGGTATGAGCATTACCATTTTCCGCATTCCATAGACTACTGTGCTCTAATTCGTCCCATTTACGGACAGAAAATACAAAATTGCAATTTCGTACAGATACGACAGAATTTGTATGTAAGATTGGGCAACAAATGGATACTAACGGTTCAGAGATCTCAACATTTTTGGGTAAGGCGGGGGGACGAGGTTGAGAATTCCAGAATGTCCTTAAATGAAGGTCAAGTTTATTTATATTGAACAGATTTAATAAGCATGAACCAACATTGGGAATGGACATGCAGATCAGTTATGCCTTCATCTGGTTTGAGAAATGTCTACAACGCACAATTGTGATTACAGGTTTATAGGACAATAATGAAAATATAGTTCCCATATCATTTTTTGTCAATTAATGCTACACCCCCTGACTGAAATGCCAAAAAAAATATAATATTGCAACGTGAATCTTTAAGTTCTCTGTTGTAAAAAGTTTTCACCACATGTCCCCTTTGATACACATTATTAACATGGTGTGTGTATGTGAATGTTTGTGTGTGGGCATGTGGTGCATACATATGTGGGTGTGTGTATTTGAGCCACTCTACCTTGGCATCTTCACTGCGCTGGGAGTTCACTAGTTTTCGACGGCATCATGCCCCAGTGGCGGTAAGAAACTTTTCATATATAATCCCATTGATGCAAATGAGGTTTGCTATTCAGATCCGTTCAAGCGCTACTGGCAACCAGACGCCATACAGCGCGAATAGGCGGAATTAATTGTAAGTACCTCATTTGCATCAATGGGACTTCTATATACACGTCCTACCCCAGGTGCTGACACGACACACCAGCTTGTCAACATTCGGACGCCGGTCAAATAGCGTTGATTTGATTTTTTGTACCTGGATTATTGCGCATAAAATACTTGGCCTGAATCTACGATTTACGCAAGAACAACTATTCCTAACTAAATTGTCTAGATAGCTGACAAGTTTATAATATAGGTTTATATTTGGAAAAAGACGAAAAATGTGAAAATACGTGAAAAATACTTAACCTCATTAGCTGGCTCAATTCTCTATTGGCTTTTTTTTTGCTGTCAAGTCATGCCAAAATGCCATGCTTACAACAACTAGTGAGGCAATTGGTCTTTTTTTTTTTTGTCAGGAACCCATTTCTAACATCAATGACCACCTTTTTTCGTTGTTCCGCGATATCCAATGTACCCCCCGCGAAACCGTTTTTTTCATTCCTGTTCAGCTAATCGCAGAGCCTTTACCACAGCCGCTGACTGCCAGGGGTCCCATGACGTAGCGGCATGTCTAGATTACCGGCCAATTAGCGATGCGGATACGCAATAGGTGGCGCTGTGTCCCATCAGTACAGATTCTATGGTAGCGTAAAATGGTGTGAATATTTTTGGCACTCACTTTAATCACCCTACAAATGTGACGTAAAATCGGGATTAGCGTTAGCCAGCATAGCCTTCAAACAGGTTAACCGCAATGTCTGAAAAATATGCAAATACGCTTAAAATTCATGATATGCAAATAACGCAGCCAAAAAGGGCCTACACATAATATTGTGGCACCTCATCTATATCGGGATAGCGTTAGCCTGAGACCATTTTTTAAAAGGTTTAACCGAGTCATACGGACGACCTACGGACGGACACACGGAAACGCACGGACACACAGAATTTGGAGCTAGTATGCCTCTCCATGAACATTCGTTCCGGCGACACACCAAATAAAAACCAAAACACAGAAATGTGTAGCTCACCAAAATTATGGATTTGAGTCCATTACTTTTTGAGAATATTGGGCTTGCTAATAGTATACCCACACACATTGCATGTCATGTGGAAACTTATGTTGCTAACATTACAAAACACAAACAGTTGATTTCCAAGTGAAAAGTTATGTAATATAGTGCATAGATAATTTTCTTTCTATTTTTCTTCCATGCAAACTCTTTTAGCTGGTTATTTGACATATACACATTTTTGAACACAGTGTACCCCTACCTCTTTGCAATGGCCATCCAGTAAGCATGGCAATGGTTAAGAGGATTGGGCATATATCTGCATGCTATTAAACTTTGCAAACACATTCCTAAACAACATTCTAGGCTCAATTGTCCTTAATATCAGGAAAGGACAAACACAGACTCCACCGATTAGTCAACAAAATTACAATCATTATCACCGACCTTAACTTCCCTTTCTATTACCATTAGAAGCTTTTAACAACATGTGTTCACTGTACTATTTTTTTATGTAGCTTAGACTATAATTTTGGCCTTTAAACGAGTACAGAATTGTTAGATATATTGCAATACACATATTACAGAGCAAAAGTTTAAAAACAAGAACTACATGATCTGTATTAAGGTGGCCTTCACATGTTTTTTTCTTTCCTTGTTTAAGTAATAACTGATTGATTTGTATTTCTGAAATCCGGGAACCGATATGACTCCGCCTCCCTTCATCGGTATCATGATATCGGTATCGCGGCAAAATTATCATTTTTTACCGATTTTCTATACCGATTATTAATATCAAAAGAAGTCCAACTTGAATTCAAATTGGTTCCAAACTGGTAGCCAAATGGTGTCAAATAAATCAAAACTGAAACAGCTGAGGTCAATTTTCCAATACTTTACTATCGTTTTCTGCTACTACAATAACCTGACGTGTGTCATCGACCACTTCTGCGAAGTGGTGGGGCCAGGGTCCATGGCCCCCTGCCCCCCACCCACCCCCGGTTTCACACCACCTCCCTGTGGTAAGACTCCACATTTCACACACCTCTCTTGATTTGCGATATATTAACCCTCTGTTCAAGTCGTACAGTTTGTAAAGAACCCCATGTTGCCAAAAAGCTGCCATCACCTTATCAACCATTAGCCTAAATTTTGTACTTTAACAACCCTAATTGGTTCAAATTCAGTTCCCAAAACCAACGAAATTGGTCCAGAAATTCAGTTCCAAAGATCCAATTTCACAACTCCAAGCACCAGTTTGGTGCTTCAACCCAAACCAAGTTTTGATAAGGCCATGGCATGCATCTATGCTTTGAATCCGCTTCGATTGATAAGCCGCTCTGAGATTTGAAGTTTCTTGTTCCCTTAACCATGGTACCAAAGATCTTTAGAATTTGTTAGATTCGCTGTTAATCACAAAACTTTTTTGGCTGTAATGTCAGCCACTGCATACAACTGCGCTGCTTGAAGGCAAAGATTAGTATGGGAATTTAATACTGGTCACTAGTGCAATCATGTACGAAAACTGTAAAAACTTGATATTTTTTCAATTATGATTTCATAGTTTTCAAGGATCCTTTCCCTAACTGCCCCACTGCACATTTTGATGTGTCCATGGTATCTCCATAGAAACTAAAAATGTTAACCACAGAAAAGACAAACCTAAGCACCAAGATCCCTAGCTAGCTGCATTTTGAATTTCTCAAACCTCCCGTTAAAATTATACTCACGCACGTGGATGCATGCCTGGGAAAAAGTGGGGAATTTGGGCTATTTGTAGGGAAATTTTGACCTAAAATCAGAAATACATAAGATTATAAGGGAATTTTTGAAATATTGGAGTGGAAATTTTACTATCTTAGAGGGAAATTTTGATCATATGCCGGAATTTTTGCATTTTTTTACAGCAAGCCCCTGTTGGATTTTATTTAAAGGGATAGCAGAAACGACAATGATCGAGATATTAACAAAATGTGGAAATTTTAGTTACATAGTTTCAAATCAGAGAAAATGTGTAAAATTTATTAAACAACTACTTTATAGAGGGAAAAATAACCGCAATGAAGTATTTGATAAATTGTGTCATACCCCTCTCGCGTTTACATCGTGTGTGATGTAGACTGCCAGGAACAAAGCTACCAACACTTGGATCTTCATTTTCTTTTTATTTTCAACTACTCACTGCTTGTCCCTTAAACACATTTTCATCTAAGGCTTATTAACATGCTGCATGAATGGACAATGTCCTTTCTAACAGCAATTTTATCTTCATATTTTCTAATGATGGGAATTAAGTGCTACCGAGTAAAAAAATAATGTAGATGATGGCATGCAAACATGAAATCCATTTTTGACATGTAACATCCAAGAGAAACAGGTGAAGTTGTGTTTAATAGCTAACACTATATCAAATGATGTCAATCTTAATCAATTAGCCAATTATTACATTCACTTTCCATACAAATTTGCTCTAATATTTTTTCAGTAATAATGATTTTTAACAAGCGTTGTTTTGATGATAAAGTAAGTGAACTACCTAAATTTCATTAATTAGGACGTCTCCAGAATGGACAATTCATCCGAAAGCAGATCATTTGAACAAATTTGACATCCATGTAGCAAAACAAACCTTTGAATGATAATCTGTTTAATGATGACACCTATTTTTAGCTTCGTTCATGTCCAATTTGTGCACTTCAAGCTGTCATTTACCTAAGAATTTCAACTCCATGTTGCAGCTCAAAAGGACCAAATGATTGCCTCTAGAGGGATTGAGATAATACCTAAAGTGAAGTTAGAAGTGTGTAGAATGTCAGTGAAATGACAGACTTGATGACAGATCACCATTTTCTCATTTAAATAGCCATCTTAAATTATTTCTGTAAGACTATTCTATGTACAGGTCTACGATTCAACAGAATACATGAAGTCAACAAATCCCTGAACCAAAGTGCAATAACCTCTCAGCACAATCCTGGAATGTTATAGTATTGAAGTAATGTGTTAGAATCTCAATTGGGTTCAGCAATGGAAGAACTATGAACTCATTCCTCAAACTTGGTCAACAGTGAGATTCCATCTTGTTGGTGATCCTCATCTCCTTTCTAGCAATTAAAGGGGCTTTCGTGATTTCAGCACCTCTTCTGTTTTATTCATTGATCTCTAGTTTTTCTTTCTTTGCGTAAACTTATTCTCTAAAAATTAGAGCTGATCCCGATCTTGCGTTTTTTTTGTTAGCAATTACCATTTTCCCATTCCCTAGACCTGTGCTCTAATTTCTGTCATTTTACGACAGAACATACAACTTGCAAATTTTTCTTACAGATACTACTGAATTTGTATGTAAGATTTTGGGCACACACTAGGATTAGACTAAACGTTCAGATGATCTCAACATTTTTTAGTTAATTAAGAAGTCGGGGGGATGAGGCTGAGGATCACAAAATGGCTCCTTTAATTTTTCCACATGATGGTATAATGACCTTGAATTTGCCGAAAACACAGTGATCTAAATAAAGGTCAAGTTTTTCCATTTTATATTGAACAGATTTATATAAGCATGACAACCATTGGGAAGTGAACGCATGCAGATCAGTTCTATTGGCATTCCATCTGTTTTGAGAATTGTCTAAACGCACCCAATTGGATACAGTTTATATGACAATGCAAAGAATTATTCCCATATCATTTTTTGTAAAACTTAAATGGCTAACAACACCCCCCTGACTGAAATGCCAAAAAAAATCATAATTAATAATTCAACTGGAACTTTAAAGTTTCTCTTCTGTTGTAAAAACGTTCAACCAAATGTCCCCATTTGAATACACATTATTAACAGTGTGGGTAGTGAATGTTTTGTTGTGTGTGCTCATATGTGGGTGTGTGTATGTGCCTACATGTATGTCCGATATCTAAACTGCTAAAAACTTGTGGCTTTAATGCATACTGAAATAATTTATACTTTGGCTAAAAGGGTAATATACTATCTCACTTCTCTGGCCAACAGTATGGAGTCCGTTCCTGTTTAAACCAATGTCATAACTATTATAGATTCATGTCTTAACATTATTAGAGGCAGACTATCCTAAAGTGGACTCTTTTGCACAATAGCCATAAAAGGATAAAAATTTGGTACTCATTTCCTCCAGGTCAAGACATTACTTGTCTCTCTCTTTCAGAGATGAATCCCTCTCAATTGACATGGTTCAATGCATTACTAACAAAAGGTCTTGTCCATTTCTCAATCTTTCTCTCTTCATTTCCAAAAAGGAGCTGACAAATTCTCACAACTGGCCTGTCCACTACACATCAGAAGTGTTGAGGCACATAATTAGATGCATCCTTCCCCCCTCTTCCTTCCGTCTATTCCTGATTCATTCATTCATTCTATGCTCACAATCAGCTGCAAACTAGCCTGGAGCATACAAGACAGTAATTTTCTGAATGAGAAACAGGGATGAGGAAAGATGGCAGGTTAAATTAGGTCAAATAAGATGGGATATTGCATTCCAGATGGTAACTTACCACTGCTGCATGGATATCATCCACCTCGTTCCTCGTCCATGTTTTTATTTTCACATTTAACTTTCGCATAACAAAATGCCTTCCTATTGGCTTTAAACCATTCTGTTTGGGTTATTTATACGTGGATTGAAGCAGAATCACTGTCAGTCCACAGGGCATGCCCCAGCAAAAGAACAAATTTAATGGGTCTTTCTCATGGATCAAACTGGTAGTGACAAACCAGTATACAGTCGATGTTGGAAAGACCAAGCGTGCTAGTAATATTGCAATCACATTATCACCATTATCAACAGTGTTCAAGTTTTGACTTACGTTTAGCGTACACGGGTGTGAAAAAATCTTTCGGGGTGAAAACAGCTCAAAATCTTGATACTTTAATGTTTCTTCTAAGGGTAAAATGTGTCATATATTTTCAGAGTTTGGCACTTAAAACCCCATAAAAAAAAATTTTTTCAGTCTGATTTTGAGAAAATTAAATTCATTTTTTTTTGGGCCCAATTTAGCCAAAATGGCCAATTTTCGGTTGACAAAAAATTTTTGACTTGCTAATTTCCTTTCCTGTGAGTGTATAACATGAAAACTACCCTAGTAGTGACTAATTCTTTTGCTAATCATGTGACAGGGGGACATTTGTAATATTCAAATCATTAAATGGGATCAATCTATTTCTTTATTTTTGTAACAGGGTTAGAAATCCGGCGGTCAGGGTACAATTTGATTTGGGAAAAAATTGCAATTTTCGCCCAATTTTGTGATTGGAAAAAGCCAAAACTCCTCAATGGTATGAGCTATGTTGATGCTTCTTGTGTCTTTATTGTTCAGTATTTCAGTAGCTAAATAGTGATATGA
Source organism: Ophioderma brevispina (assembly GCA_023653785.1). Lineage (NCBI taxonomy): Eukaryota > Metazoa > Echinodermata > Ophiuroidea > Amphilepidida > Ophiodermatidae > Ophioderma > Ophioderma brevispina. The sequence continues at coordinate 5,789 of JAMKCH010009424.1, read as the reverse complement.
AACTTGACTAAGTTGAATGTACTGAAAACAATAAAGTAGTATATGTTAACCCCTACCCCTAACATTTCGGGGGCGTAACATAAATAAAGGCTTCGCAAAAAAAAATAAGTCCTTCAAAACTCGTGAGGTTTAAGGCTACAGTATAAAACTTGCTATAGCCAAGATCGCCCTGCTCGAGATCTTATATTGTTTAGGGCCGAGAGTCCCAGTTTTGAGGATTATTTTTTTTTTTTGGGCGACCGATGTTTGCTCAAATTTGAAAGGACTTTCCGGGGCAGAAATATACCTGTACAGTGCTATGGGAAAAAGTTTCAAGTTAATAATTATGCATTGTTTATTTTGAGATTCATTTCTATACAAATTTCACCCTATAAAATGTATTTAAGTAGGATTTCTTCCCTTTAAGTTTCCACCATTCCTTCCCACATTGAAACGGAAGTCAAAGGCTGAACGCTGTCATCAGTAATTATAATTTTAAACAAGTATGTACAATTTACATGAATGATGTTTAATTGCTACAACACTGGCAAACAAGTTACTAAGCTTACAATGTGGTGTTTACCACCTCAGAATTGAAGGTAATATTAACACACCACCCTTACCAGCATACCCTTGAATTAACTCTAAATACAGCTACAACAACTGTATAGGCTTGCTTTAGTTTAAATTGCTTCAAAATAGGCAGAGTTCTGAGGAGGGAACCTACGTCAAGATCCAAATTGAGTTCTTGACATGGTTTTGTGTCAAAATGGTGTCAAGTTTCTTGTCAAACAACACCAGGATGTGGAATGGTTGCTGGGATTTGATGTAATGACCTGTGGCTGCTGCAGGTTTGCATCATGAAACCTCTGATGGGGCCAGTATTTCTAGGTAGGTTGCAGTCCCTGTGTTGGCCCGGGGACCATTGCACATTGTGTGGAGGGTACAACTGTATCCAAAAGATTTTTGGTTAGCTAACATGGACAATATAGAAAGGTTTGTTTTGTTTGTTTTTTGCATTCAGGCATGAATTATGGTTTTCTGAAGAAAAAATCTTAACCATTATTTGCTAACTTTATACAACATATTTTCAGATAATATGAGACAAGCTTAATTGAAGAAAAAGATTTCAATCACATAGCCTTGAGGAAAAATAACAAATTTATAATACTACTTAACGTTGTCTGACAATGTTAGATACAATAACATATCATACTATTTCATGCTCTAGCCTAATGAAATAATGACAATTTTTGTGATGAAATTAGTGTATCTCATAAAAAAAGAGAAACAAAGTCAGTTTTTTTTTATTGGCCTTTGACATTTTGAAAGTCTAGTGGAATAGCAAAGTAAGGCTTTGTTGATGTAAAATAGTGGACCGTTATATATTGATTTCCTGATAATCATTCAGAGTTCCGACCTATTTCCCATTGGCTTATGTTCGTCACTAACGCCTATACACAGACATCTCCAAAGTTATTACAAATTAAATTTACATGCATAAAGAAAAATGTCAATCTGTAGGGTTATACATTTTTAATTTGATCATTTGCCTTATTGACATAACACTGGCCAACCACAGCATCATCATCATTTATTTCATTACATGTATCCAGCCAGGGTCAGATGCTCGTTTGCCATACATTAATAATGTCCATTACTACTTCAGCTATCGACAGCCATGCAGCAGTTAATGAAAATTGGATTCATAATTCAGTGATCCCAGCGCCAATTTTCCGCTTTGTTACCTAAACCAGTAAGGAGGCGAGGTCAAGATGTTGCTAATCACATAAGGTGGGTAGACTTCATTGAATACTTTCAAGCCGGGGCTTTCAGGGGGGTGAGGGTCACGGTGGAATGGTCCCAGCTGCACGACTGCAATGGTGTCTAACCTTCTGTATGCCTGTTCAGAAGCAGTAGGGCTATATGTGTTATAAAACAGCATGAGTGATGGCTGCAGAATTCACACATCATCATTCGGTTTCATCATAGAACATGAACTTGCTTGACAATTGATAAAAGCATGATGAAAGCCACATTCCTATCTGAAACTTTTGCTATAATAAGTGGACACCAGCGATGCTATGGAGGACTGTGATCACTCACTCATACTCTGAAATCCTCTTTTCATTCAACAGGTCCATCAACATTCTCCCTCGCAGACATTTTTTTTGTGCTCACATATTATTACAGGACAATTCTGCCTGCATCTTTCGAGCTTAGGGAGTCATGGTAAATAAGTCCAGGCTGTTTCCACCCATAATGGTTTCGGAATTAAAATTCTGTTTATCACAACAGGTGGACTACCTTTCATCTTCATTACAGGATAATATTAGAATATGATAAGAATTAAGGTTTTTGCCTCATTTTGGGACCAAAAATGTTTAATTAAGTTGGTTCCAGAGGGCTATGAAGGGGTTTCTGTGAATTTACAATTGCTGCTTCCATCTTTGTTTTAATTAGGCTTTGTTAGTATCTTTTTAGAAATCGGTAGGTCCTTAAGTTAAACACAATTAATTATCCAGATATCATCTTTTTTAAGAAGGTCTTTATTAAATTAATAATTTTTACATGTTTTTAAATAAACTATACTTTGAAAGGAAACCCAAATGTAACTGAGTCCCCTCTGGCACGGCCCAATCAACAAAAGTGACATGTTATCATATGAAACCATCAGCACATAGTCCTGCGCATCGTGTAATGGCAAAATCAATACCCTGTACAATAATTAGCTAAGCACGCATGATTGCCTCTTCCAAACAAGAAGCAACTTCGTGAAAACGGGTTTTGCTTTGTTGGCAGCAGTCGGCAAAATAAATCATTATGTTTCAAAAATAGACGCTAAACACCGCGAATTTGGATCTACATAAATACTTGCAGAAGGAGAGCTGGAGATTCCAATCTTGAAATGCTAGCAACTCTAATTCAGAATGACATGCTTTGAATTCTAATTTGTGCCTCTCAAGTCTTTTAAACCGATGGAATCTGAGCTTATTCTAGTAATCTTGCATGCTCCACACACTGTGCACACACTTACTCATCTCTTTGAAGTTCAAGAACGCTGATATTTGCCGTTGTCGTAAGTGAACTTTGGTTATCATCAGAGTGTTTAATGTCATGTCCTCCCATTATCACAACATGACATGAAACATACACTTGCGTAAGTAGCTGCATCCATCAAGTTTATGACTACTGTCTCACTATATTCCCTGCTGCATAATGGATGGAAAAACTGGTATTCACCATTAAGGAGTTCGCACACCTGCATACTTGTCTCTTGAAATGGATTCTTTTCTAGCCCTAGCCCTAAAAATAACCTCTTTACCTTATTTTCACCCTACATGACAACTGGAATTTAAGAGGTCTATTTGTCCCAATATCAGGTGACTTCCAAGATGTACAATCTGCAGTAATCACATAATTGAGCAAGCCTCAGTCTTCTATTAATTAACTGCCAATGAGTCATAAAAATATTGCAGGGCCCACTCCAAAGAGGACTTACTGAGATGCCTGGTATTTTAGAAACTTTATTAACAACCTGCAAACTTCTGTGAGACACTTGGGATGGTGGCTACACCAATAAGCTTATTTGTAACAATGACAAATTGAGATCATCAGCTTTACAGATAGTTGCTGACAAATCTGCCAGGCTAATATCTGATTTGAAAGTAGGCCCTATGTAATAGTGGCAGCCTCTGGAAATATTGCAAAGAATATACTCTCAGCTCAGGGAACCATGGGCGCTTACAAAAAGATCTTCGAGAACTCTGTACGGGACCCCACTCAACATGCTCCACTTGATACAAGTGACATGAAGATCCTCAAGTTTATAGAGCATTGCATGCATATGTTCTACAGAGTAATCTACAGTGTCACAAAAAAGACATGTGTGATTCTTAGTACCCAATTTAAGGCATATTTTGAGAATGCTCTTTGCTAAAACTTTCTAGGGAGTTAGGGTAAAGGTCTTTTGTGCTCAAGCCACAGAGAATTTGTAGCACCTTCAGACATAACATCTAACTGCGCAGTAAGAAGGAGTGAGAGTAACTTGAAACTATCCACTGGGGAATTGAGCACATACAGTGATGAAGATATGTTGTCTCCAAGGAGTTTAAGTTTTTAAAAAGGATAATGAAATCCCTTATGAAAGCTGAAAGGAAAACCATCTAGGGACTTAAACTATAAAGTGACGGTATAACCTTTACCAGTCTGGAGCAAAACCTGGGATCCGCCCACCCACTGAGCAAAAATCAGGATGAATGTACAAGATCAACACACCCCCATTTTATTTGCATCTGACATTTTCATAACTACTCCCTTCAGTAGGCTCTTCGAGATGAGTTAGCATTAAAATTATTTTAAAACAAGGCGGCGTTCTCGAACCACAAAGGTCCCCCGCTCGTCGCGGGTAGAAAAGGGGGGAAAGTAGTAACATATAGAAATTAAGATCACAGGAAGGATTGTGATCGAAACCAGAGGCTCCTACCACAGCAGTTTCAACCTTGGCATGACCCAGGTGACCTTGAAAAATTCTGGTATCAATGTTGACTACACCCACAAGGTTCATGACCATACAACCATTTTGATTCAGTGAGAATGATTAAGATGACACCAGATGACCCAGAAAATGTACCCTGAAAAAATTGGCCATAAAATGTTGACTGCACACACCAGGTTCATGACCATACAACCTGCATAGTGATTTGACCTTGGATTGACCCCCCACAGGACCTTGAAAAGACCTTCAAAAATTTTTTGGCCATGAATATTGCCCACACCCACCAAGTCATCATCCTAACACTGTTAAGGGATTTGACCTTGAAGACCTCCACATGACCGTGAAATGACTTTCAAAAATTTTGTCACCGAATGTTGATCACACCCCACAATTTTCACCTCCGACAATTGACAAAGTTTTTTTTAAAGCACTTTTGACCAACATTGACCTTTGACCCATGGCACCTGACCCATCTCCGAACTCATACGCCGCCTACTTAAGCGGCCATATAATGTGCAAAGATGGACACCCATACTTGCTTAGTATCAAAAAGATATCGTGTTGACAAGGTTATAGCAATAACCCTATTTTTTTACCAGCATATTTGGACCTCATTTGGGACAGTGACCATGACACATGGACCACTTCGGATTCCACCCAACGCGTACTCAAGATACAATCATGTTTTCTGCGAAAGAGGGACACCCACCTGTTTTAGTTCCAAAGATGTTCGGTGCGGAAACACACCACACGGACGTAAGCATTTCTATAGTCCCCCTTTCGCCAACAAAAAGTTGGCGGGGGACCAAAAAAACTTGGTAGGAGATGAAACTAATCTGGGGGTGATGACTTAAATCTGATTTTCAGCTTCCATTTTTCGCACATATTCCATTTGATTGCACAACAAAGTATATCTGTGAATGCTACTTTTTTAACATCCAGCAGTAGGCTGATTATGCAATTGAACATCCCTTCTAGGCACTATTAGGACAATTTGGAAAATTCAATTTCTTGTTATATTGCAGACAGACATTACCCTATGTCTTTCTTTTCAGAAGTACGTCAGCAACCAGACATTTTCCAGCAGTTTTTTTAAACCAAAACAAATACACAAATGATTTCTGTGGTGCACCAGTCTGCACCACATAATTGTACATTGATTGCTAAATTACCTGCATCAATCCCAAGAGGTTATGACACTGCTATTTATCACAAAGAGGCCAGACTTTTTATGCTAATGTCGGGATGTAACAACACTGTCAACTTAGACAACTTCCAAACAGAACATTCCAAGCACGGGACAATATTGCCA